>JASFAX010000231.1:0-77959 GCA_030737875.1 Allium sativum
ACCGCATACACAGTTGTTAAAGTGGGTTTCGGTATTGATAGAGAGTACGACAATATCCGATCCCGGTCTCTTTAACAACCAAACGTTTACATTTTTCACACCGGTCGTATTTACAATTCAAAGGGTTCATACTTTATATCGAAATATCATATTTCTTAAAATCTTTTCAATAGTCAAAATAGAATATTCATAATAAAATCTCCATTTAAAACCAAACTTAAATCTTGAAACGATTCCAACTTTTAAAATAATTTGAAGATTAAAATAGTTAATATATATATATAAATAATTTAGATATATAATTGAAATAGTTTAAAAATAAATAATTTGTATTTAAAATAGAATTTCATATTTGGTAAAATCTATAGGTAAAATATTAAAATAGTTTATAAAATAAATAGCTAAATATTAAAATAGTAAATTTAAAATAAAAAATAAAATAGTTATAAGGTAAATAGTTTATGAAGAAAATTATTATTATAAACATAAAATAGTTTATAAAATGGTTTAAAAATACTATTGTTGGAATTAGAATCATATCTTCAAAATTTAACCAAACAGGAAATCATATTTCAGTTTCAAGTTAATCGACTAAATTTCGATGTCCTAATTCAAAAGGACTTGACTTCCCATTTATATTTCAATTCAATTCAACAGTTCGAATTCAAACAATTTGATTTATTAATTCGATTTAATAATTAAATTTCAATTATAATTCTCACTTTGAATTATTCGTTTATAAAAATCTCAAGTTCACTATAAATCAGGTTAATTTAAAGTAATACCAAAGATGGATAAACAATTCAATTTTAATAAACTTAGTTCATATGCAATTCAGTTTAACTTCAATTATCCACATTTACGAATTCTATTAAAATTGAAAATTTTAATTTCAAAGCACAAAGTCCAAATTTAAAGAAAAACGATTAATAATGTCATTTATTTTGTCTTTAAAATAGTATTCCGAAATTCAAGAAAAAAAAATTGTTTAACCAACCCGGTGTCCTTATATAATTTTCTATCATATGGCCAAGTAATACTTAAAATTTAGTTTTAGTATTTTGGGAAAGGATATATATATCATTTCAATCCATATCAAGGTCATAGGTATTTATCATTTCAACCTACGTTCTTAATTCATTTTAATGATTAATCCCATGTTTATTTGATGTTCGTAACATCTAGGGTAATAGTTGGGATTAATCAACAAAAATCAATAACATATATAAACAATATCGATAGCAAGATGAATTTCATATCAATGAATTAAATAAATAAATTCAAGGCATCCATCAATATCAATACATCTAAACAATTCAATAATAATATTAGTTACTAGTCATTAGGTATGAGGTTCTTTTTATTATTATTATTAAAACTAGAAATTAATCTATAACAGTATAATTTATATAACAGTTAAATTAAATGATATAGTCTATGCAGATTTAACATAAATATGCAATTTAAAAAATCAAACAACAAACAATACAATCATATCATGACATGAATTTAATTTAACTAATAATCAAATATTTTAGTTAGATGTGAGTGGATTTAATCACTCACATTTGGTTCTGAACATGTTTGAAATCTAAAATAAGCTCCAAAATTCAACGGCCTCAGAATCAATCCAAACCATTGTCATCGCGAAGAGCTCGTCGGTACGATTCCATCACAATTTATTTCGTTCAAAACCGACCTCGCAGCTGAAAGTTATAGAGGTTTAAACACTTGGATTTTTAAATTATACAAAATAATATAATAATCTCTCTCACCAATCCTCCTTTGCCACGTCAGCCGTCGTTCCCTGTACCCTCTCTTCTTCCTGCACGTTCTCTACTCCAGGAGATACCCAAAACCGTTGTCTACCTAAAATCATGCTCCAGCATTTAGACTTTGAGGCCAAGATCAGATTGCACCGTCGCATGCGCCGTCTCCGAATCCCCCTGCGCCACAAGTACGGCCACCTCCGGCAATCACCGTTGTTCCCCAAACACCCTAATACACGCTGACTTCATGGCTAAATTCTGGCAAATATATGTTGTTAAAATTCGATCCAACCGTATAGATGTGTAGATCTCATCGAGTGCTTCGATTTCGCTTTTGAAATTTCTTGATTTCATTGATCGAATCATAAGAAAATATGGGAGAAAGAATTTGAAAATTTTGTCCATTGAAAAATAAGAAGTGGCAGCTCTGAAATTAGGGTTTTGGAATATACTATATTATTTAATCGTCTTGGTTTGCGTGTTTTAAGAAAAAATTCAGACTGAGTCCAAATCAGGCCCGCTTACTGCCTAACAATAGGTTTTGACGCCTTTTGAACACAATGGAATAGGTTTCAAGGCCCAATTCCAAAGTCTATAGCAGTTTCTACTAAAACTCGATTAATTAACAGAATTGTACATATAAAAATATACACGTTTTAATTTCTTACGATCAAACTATAATTCCGATGGCTACCAAATTTTATATATTACAATAATTTACAAATTTGGATCAAATAAAATTAATTTTATTGAATTCTAAGATTGAGCAAAATGTAAAATTCACATATTTATAAATAAAATATTCAAATTTAACTTTAAAATTGAATTCAACAGTTTAAAATCTCTAATCAAATCAAAAATAGAATTCAAATAAATTTCATGAATTAAATTTCTTTTTATATGAATTCTATATTGATTATCAAAATACTTCAATTTTTGTATTTCAATTATAAATTACATAAATCAAAATATTTCAATATATAAGTTTCAAATATCATTAAAATCAACATAAACAAATTAAAATTATACTATTAAAATAATTTTGTTCAAAAACACACTAAAATTAATAATTTAAATTATTGCAAAATCTTGGGATATTACAATACTTTTTGAGAAAAAATGTAACATCCCATATTTTTTGACCATTTAAAATTTTTGAATTTAATAAATTCCTTTAATTCAATATTGAAAGGGAAACAAAATTGAAATTTTTAGCGAGGATATCCACTAGAATGGAAGTAGTAATGTTGATTTAGACAACTTATAATGATTTTAATTAGATTGCAATTAATTGGAACGATGGTAAATATAAAAAGTTGCTATAAAAATTAGAAAGTAGGAACAAATCAAACGCTAACTATTTGGTATTGATATTGTAACTAGCTAGAATCAATATAATTAAGTATCATAGTTATTATAAATTAAAGGTGGAATTTATAGAATGTAAGGTAATAAATGGAAACAAGGAAATAAAATAAATGCTACAAGTAAAGTGGGGAATAAACAGGTAATAAATAGTATGGTTACATGTGATAGAAATTATAAATAAGAAGGTAAAAGCAATGTGAATCTAAATTTTTTTATTCTCAATAGCAAACTCATAATTATGTTTAAATTAGAGAGTTGTAACAATCCTTCAATTATATATTCAATATTTAATTCATCGACGAAAAATTGGAAATAAATTACATTTACTGCACAAAATTAATTGCAATTAAGGTGAAGTAAGAAATGAATATAAGAAATGAAAATTTAAGTGAGAAACCATTGGACTTTGAAATAATTTGGAAACTATTGAACCTGAATAATACTCATTTTTTCTATAACATGTATATGACTTACCAAAATATAAGAAGTTAAATTGTTATTGAAATAAGAAATTTGATAATATGCTAGTAGTGTTATGAATAATAAATGCTGAAATTAAATGAATGGCTTATGAAAACAAATAAAACTTAAGTCGCGATGATAAGCGATGAATGCTTAATTTGTTATGAAATTTAATTCAACTAAGTAAGATAAACAAGGTGAAATTAAACTGATTGTTTATAAATATAAATAAAATATAAATTTTGATATTAAATGTATAGTTAGTTATGTTATGGACCAAGCGTGAACCCGTGCTTCGCAAATAGGTTGCGGCGGAATTTTTGTTTTGTTTTAATTATCAATGTATCTTTGTTTGTTCCTTGTAAAGTTATCGCAATGGCTCAAATTATGCTAGACACTTCATTTAGTTCATTTTTTCTAAACAAAATTAAGCTAAACTATTCCTAAACATATTAAATTTAAATGGGTATATAGCATACATTTTAAGGAATTGGAATATGGTAAAAAAAATTGATTTTCTGGATGATATAATGATTTATGTCAATTTTAAGAATTTTTTTAATTTGATTTTTTTCATAGAAAAATATAAGGACAAAAAAGTAGCCGAAGTAATGAAACTTCATTACGTTCAAAACAAAATATTTCACCAAAACTTTTCATTGAATCATTTCCTTGTTTTGAAGACCAGTTTTACTTTTTATTGTCAAGCTTAGATTATTTTACTAGTTACATCTCTTGGCTTTAATTATAATTTCCTATAAAACAAAATGCATTGACAATAAAGAGAACATGCAACCATTACAAACGAAAAAGATCCATCTTAATGTAGTCATTGGAAGCAACATGAACACGCCGATAACTCTATATTTAAGGTTGATAGAGGTCTGTAAGAACCAAATTTCTACGTATATTATTTAAATATCACATTAATTAACTTTCCTTTAAATCTTTTACACAAACATACGAAAATAAATCTTTATTAATAATTGTTTTGGAAACACATATTTTTGGTCCGATCGTGAAGTGTCAAAATTGCCCTTCATTTAAATTAAAAACCTATCTCATAAAAATAGGATCTGTGCAGTTGATTCTTTTTCTTTTCAAAATTTCATTTATGTATATGTTGGCCTTTGAATAATGGGTCAATAACAATCCACGCGTGAATCGCATGCCATGTCACACGTGGAGCGTGTGCCATTACGCTTGTGTAAATAGTACTAATAGCCACAGTAACAATGATGTTAAAAGGAACTCTTAGAGCATCCCCAGCGGCTTACGGGTGTAATATTCAGGTTATTGAGTATTACATCCGTAAGCGGGCTGGTTTAGCCAGTGGTTTGGTGCCTATTTTATAGGCGCCAGACCCTGGTGCCTATTTTATAGGCGCTAGAATCCTGGCGCCTATAACATAGATGCTAGGACCACTGGCCCCTATAAAACCCCCTTCCCACCATTAAAGTTCATAATTTTTCAGAAGCTTCTCTTTTTAATTTTGTTGTTAATGGAGAATTGAATCGAAATGCCGCCACGTCCCACTAAAATTGCAAGGGGAGTTTTCTTAAGCCATCAAATGAGCAAGCGGGTCCATTGCACACTCCTCCGGCTCTTGGAGTATCAACTGATTAGCTTCGTGTCCTTCATGATCTTCCAGAGGGCTACCAGCACAGAGCTGATACTGCATTGACCACGATACAGGTATAATTTAAACGTTAATGATTTCTTGTATTATGCCTGCTATACGTTCGTACGAGCCAAATAGCTTTTAGTGAATTGAAAAACATTGCTTATTTCATTATATATTGGACCAGTACATTCATTCTCGGGGTAGTTGGGCAAAGTATATTACTAAATTTTATGACACACTTCCCACTCCTATTAAAGATAGGCTACAACAAAGTCCTTTTTGTTGGTTTCTATCAGTTAGGCCGATTCAGTCATTCGACACACCCCTATTACAGGCATTAGGTGAGCGGTGGTGGCCGACCACACATAATTTTCACTTTTCTGACTTTGAGCTATCACGTCGGTTGATTTCTATATGCTGACCGGCATTAAGATAGGTGGCCTTGATCGTAGACCAATTCCGTTTGATGATTTGTACGAGTTGCCCCACGTGTTTTTGTGTGTTCTTACCCCTTTTCGATGCTACCAAAGTTAGTAGTGGTGCAGCACGTTGACTTACTTGCAGCAGTACATCGCTTCGTATGAGAGTCGAGCAGATATTATGGATGGGGTAACTAGGGCATTTTTATTGTACATGTTTGGTTCGACCTTTTTTTCGAACCATAAGAGTACCGTTCGGTTGGGTTATCTAGCTTCGCTTACTATATTAGATCAGCTTCATACGATAGATTGGGGTACAACTATATTAAGTACCCTTTACACTGCTTTAGATTCGTATGCGCTGCGAGACGTCAGAGAGATGCAGGCATTTTGGTATATTTTGCCCATTTGGTATTACAAGTTCATGGCTAACATGCATCCACGCATGTTAGAGATGGCTAGTCAGGCAGGTGAGCAGTACTTTCCAAGGATGAGACGGTGGGAGAGTATTCAGTACGTACCTCATGCTCCATTGGCTGTACGACATGATTTGATAGAGGCTAGGACGCAGCTTGACATGCGTAGTCGGGGAAATATCATGCACACTCGTTGAAGTTCACATTTGTCTCAGCTGACAGTTGCAGGCCTTATGACCAATGACCACCCGATGGTTACTGTATATACACTATCTACTCGTAGGGTGGCTTTACATGCACCAGCATATATGCCCAGGCGGGAGATGTGCGTATCAGAGTAGCGGTGATTTACGTATACCTGGAGATCCGTTATCTTGCGAAGACATATTTGGTAGGCGTAGGTTGATTGGTGAGTAGTACATACAGGCACTACAGGAAGCTGGTTGGGTTGATATTAGTCCATTATTCATTGATGGGGAATACAATTCTTATTGGGCCAGAGTTGCTCCACGTAGACTGGTATGTCCTGATTATGCTTTGGGGGTCAACTCCGATCATTTAGGACCTCATATGGCAGCTGGTAGAATTTAGGTACCGCAGGTTTCATTTGACCCTATTCCATCACAGTTTTCACAGCCTCTTATGCAGATAGAGCATGATTGTACTTTCAGAGCGTAGGACATTACGGGTGCCGTTATTGAGCAGCCCATAGTGTTTACAGATCCTCCCGACTTTCTTAGAGTACTCTCAGCCGGATTGTACCCTCCATACTAGGTTTGTTTATTACATATTTCTATTTACGTACAATATTAATTTATGGTACTTTACGTAATGCACATTACATGTCTATGTAGTACACACATTGGTTGGACCAGGCTAGAGTTACCCTTGGCATTTATCGTAATATGACTCTTGCGCACACTCACACGATGCATGATTTGAACCTTAGTCATACACAGATGTTGGAGTCTCAGATCGATCAGTTATCTGCTCGACTTCCGTATATGAGCCTTTTGCACCCGCCGATGTCGGTCCTAGTGGGTCTACGACTAGAGATGTTGATGAGGACATTGGTCTTGATGATTTGCCGATCCATGATGCCAATGAGGACGGCGCTGTTGATGAGAACGACGATGTTGATGATGATTATGATGGTGATGATGATGACGACGATGACAACAGTGTTGACGGTGATGGTGTTGATGATGATGATGGAGATGATGGGAGTGATGACGATGGAGGCGTTGCTTTGTAGTGGTATTGATGTAATATTTAGGGGATTGTTGTAGTTTGTCTATATATTGTCATGTATTTTATAGTTGTACTTCTGTAGTGGACTGTAGTATTGCTTTGTAGTTGTTCTAATGTATTATTAGCGGACTGTTAGTATGTCCATATCTTGTACAGATGATGATAGTTGTACTTCTGTATCTTTGATCACTGTACTGGTTGTGGACTTTAGTATTACTTTAGTATTACTTTTGTAGTTGTCAAAATTTGATTACCATATGCATGGATGTTGCTTGATCTTTCTTTTCTTGTAGATAATCATTATATTGTTTTAATTCTACTTTATATCAAGTTAAATTATACACATAACATTTAACTTGCCTACAAACTAACAGCATTACAACAAAATATAGGATAAAGGATACATTCATCATCAGACGCAACATACAACTACGATACAATACGACAGAACGACTAAACATACCAGATAACTAAGACCCTTAGTTTCGGGAAGAACCGTAGCACCCATACAACATTTCGGCTTTTGCTACAACGTTCAATCTTTCCAAGCGACTGACCTCTGCTTGCATCTCCAGTGCATACTGGACACCCCTCTCAGTCAATGGTGGATCGAACTATGAAAAAAATTACAATGTTGCAACCCTTGTCGGTTTTGTGCATCAATGTATGCTTTGCAACCATAAAACGACGACCTGCATTGGCTTGACTTTTAGAAACAACGACATTGCATTCAACTCCGCAATAGCAAAGAACAGACTGACCCGTCATGTTAGAGCTTGACCTATCAGGGCTCTACCGGGCAATTACTTCACTCAACCAAGCATGATGGGTTTTTTGAAGTGGTCCAATTCGCGAGACGACAACTTTTGGTTGTGTGGCACTTAATAGTTCAGACTTCACTTCTTCAGCTTCCACTTGGACATCCGACTGTGTTTTGGGCACAATCTCTGCATCGTCGATTTGTTGCTTTTTCCTTTCGTACTCATCGTACATTTGAACCATGGTTTCATCATCGAGTTCCCAACTAGACATTGTATACGTAGATGAAATGCGGATAGAAGAAAAATATGTCAGAGAGTTCAAAATAATGAAGAGAGGAAAGAGGCAAGGTCCTCTTTAATAACACAATTCCACTTGGTTAGTACTCCGGTATATTAAAGCATTAAACAATTAGTGCGGTGGTTGGAGGCAGCATTAATTGAGAGAACTAGTCATGTCATGTTTTTTTTTTCGTGGCATGTATTTTAAGATTGATGGACATGTAGCAGAGATTCCATGTCTTGATTCCAGTAATGAGGTCAACTTTATTCTGAAGCTTGGCCTTACTATGCTGCTTGGTCCGTAAGTTCGTAACAAAGATTCCTTGTCTAGTTTATAGCGTTGATGGCGACTTTAACCTACTACTTGGTCCTTAGTAAAGAATCCTTTTATCTTTTATAGTGTTGATGTCGAGTTGACAAAGATTCCTTGTAAATTAAACATTTTAAAACATATAGGACACACATACTATTATGAATAACGATATAATTAACAATAAGCTTAAATCTACAACAGGTCATAAAGATACAGCAACTACTGATACAAGATGCCAACTAAAACATCAAAGCAGACGTAGAAAATAGTTACTTAAGCCAACATGTTACGTTCAATCTCAAGGGAGTCTCGTTACGTTCAATCGCAACTGCTCAATATCATTTTGGAGGTGTCTAATCTCTCGTTTGAGTTCGTTTGCATATGCTATTCCCCTTGGGCACAAAGGTTCGTCTATCCATTCCATGTAATTGCATCCATTCGGATAGGGTAGACATTTCTGCATGTGTTGACCTATATTGTTGCCCTCTGCTCGAACCACAACTTCAACCGCATAACCGCAGTAGTAGCAAACATGATAAGAATCAACTTCATGTTCATACGATGGTACACGATACACCTCTACTTCTTGTCGTGGTTGAGAGACCGACTGTTCATACTATAGTTGAACATGGGGTACTTGAGGTTTAGGTGGAAGTTGTACGTTCCCCTGTTCATACGGTGCTTCATCCTGAGGTCTCAGTTGGTTTAGGAACCGGAATTCGTCCACAAGCTATTGAAGTCTCATCTGTTCGTACGCCTGTTTCTTGGAGTCTGTAGCTGATGGCCATGATGACATTGTTGTGGGAATGCAAAGAGTAGTTGGAAACAATGTTGTTTGAGTGAGGTAAGTTGGGATTAATTTTACAGAGTTATATAGCTGCCTGACACATAATAATATAACCGGTCAAAAAGTTTATGATTGTGCACAAGTGAATAGAAAAATAATACAGTGGGGAATCTACTTTTCATACTACCGTGATGTGATTGGTCACCGGTACGACTTTGCTTTACGTGATGTGAGCGATCATAGGTCATTTGTCTGCAATAATGCTCATGTGGATGAGTACGACCCTATTTTTTAACTCTTCTGTGTATTGAAATGTTTAACGTACTCGGGGACGAACCTTTTTTTAACTCATTTGCAATCGTAAATAAAAAAACAAACAAACTTAGCACTGTGACAATACAAATCACAATAATGTTTCCAAAGCCTACTACAGCCATTGACATGACTTGACACTGTGACATAGTACATAAGCATTGTTGAAAGAAAGTACGAAACAGCTACTGTTTTAACACAGACCAACATAAATAGTAGCACATAAACCGCAACTAATTATAACCGAAGCGCGTTTGCCAGTTGTAATGAAGTTCATAAGCTTCATGGCCGATGAATTCCGTTTCGTGTTCGAATAGGTAAACCGAATTGAAAGTGGAACGATTAGCTTTGAAAATATCTTCATCTTTCGCCGCCTCAATTATCTCGCGGTATTGGGCACAATTATCCCAAAAGCTCCTAAGTTTTTTATGAATTTCTTCTGTAGACCTCCATGATGGACATTTGGGGTTGTCGTTGTATGTTTTTTGAATCAGCTGCCAGTACATTTCATGGGTTACCCCCCCTCTCCCTCCCACATCCTTGCAGCATTTTATCACGCCTTTCTTGGAAGTCAATATACGATTCCACAAGTATAAGTAACTCGGATGGAGACCAATTACCAGTGAACATGGATAAAGGAGGGTAACGGGGAATGAGATATTTTTTTTGTGTGAAACTAAGGACCCAAAGCCTGCTTTTTTATAGCCAAAGATTTGCAAGCACTTCTGTACATTTATTATGAGTCAAGTCAGTAGGTGGTGCACTACAAATGGTTCTGTATAATCTCTAGTGCATGACGTGACCAGTAAAGAAGCAGCATCCATATGAGAGTATGGCATGATTAGACCTTACACTGAATTCTTTGTTTTCTTGTCGTTAGAATTGAATTTTTGATGGTAGAAAACAAACATGTTAACGTGGAATGATTTGACCCAACACTAAAGACCTCAACTTTAATGAAAGAAGAACTGTCTGGCCATTACTATTCAATTAAGGAGACTATAGTCCAGACATTGAATATTGTGCTTGATTTTACATAAGGAGACCCAACATCGAATACTGTGCCCAATCAGTCCATTTTCAGCAAACGAACATGGTTACAATGCTTGATTTAACATAAGGATACTAAAGTCCAAACATTTAATATTGTGCCCTTACTTTTACAAACCATATAACGACATGGATATCAGACTTCACCACCACAATTCAGAATTAAACCAGAACTCATAAATGTAAATGTCTGGCCATTTACTAAAAGCTATATTGTTATGCGATAGCGACTCAGAGGACGAAGCCTACGCATTAGCACATCAACAAGAGGAAGTGGAACTTATAGAGATCTACCATGAAGCTTACGGTACATTTAGTGGACAACACGGTGGCTTAACAATGGGTCGAATATACTTTCACAGGGATCATGCAGCATTTCATAAAACACTGATGAAAGATTATTTCGTTTCTGATCCAACTTATGGTCGAACAATTTTTTGCAGACGTTTTAGAATGAGCCAACCCTTATTCTTAACAATTCTTAAAAGTATCCAGGTGAATAATAAATAGTTTGTTTTTAAGCAGGACGCTGCAAAAAAAATAGGGTTTGAGTGGACATCAGAAGATGACTGCAGCTTTGAGAATGTTAACATATGGCACGCCCGCCGACGCTCTTGACGACGCTTATGGTATTGCGGAGAGTACTGCTTTGGAAAACCTAGATTAATTCTGCCAATTAGTGGTAGACATATATAGGGATGAATATCTTTGTTCTCCAAATGAGGCTGATGTAGCTAGGTTGAGTGAAATGAACGAGGGTAGAGGCGGGGATGTTAGGGAGTCTAGATTGTATGCACTGGGAGTGGAAGAACCGTCCTGAAGCTTATCACGGAGAGTACAACGGTAAAGAAAAGAGACCAACCATTATCTTAAAAGTTGTTGCGTCTCATGATCTTTGGATATGGCATGCTTTTTTTGGGATGCCTGGTTCGCTTAACGACTTAAACATTATTGAACGATCACATTTGTTCAGCGATTTGGCGCAGGGTAAATCCACTCCTGTATCATTTACGATTGGGCATGACACATCCGATCACGGCTACTATCTGGGAGATGGAATTTATCCTAAATGGAGCACGATTGTAAAGACTTTTGCAAATCCACTAACCCCAAAACAAAAAAAGTTACTTCTATGCAGGAGGGTCAATGGAAAGATGTTGAAAGAGCATTTGGAGTTCTTCAATCTAGATTCGCAATGGTAAGCAGTCCATGTATGTTATGGAAACGGTCAAAAATGTCAAAAATTATTTTCTGCTGTATAATTCTGCATAACATGATAATCGAAGATGAACGCGACATCACTCAACCAGATTACGAATACGAGGGATCCAGACAACCCCCACAAATATTCCGAGCTTCCGATGATGATATTGAAGGACAGTTCGATATGTTTCACATGGATCAGCATGAAATATATCGTAATTCAGCCCTTCATAATCGGCTTCAAAAAGATCTAATGGATCACATTTGGAACGTTTACGGCAACCAGTAGATTATATTTCAGAAGCTATGTTTCATTACATTTGTTTGCATTTTTATTTCAGAAGCTTTGTTTTATTACGTATGTTTGCATTGTAGTGTGTTCGTTTTATCATACGTACTACGTTGAATTGTTTTTATGTTGTAAGCATTGTTTAGTAAATACAAACGGTCTTAAAGAAAATAAGATACCACCGATTAATTCAAACTAGAGAACAATACGTAGATGAAAACAATAATACAACACTCCATAACTAAACTACATACGCCTAGATCCAGCACGACTATCAACAATACGTTGTTTGTAATCCATCCAGTACTACATCGATAGTGGATCCATTCCCATGACATCCTTTTCCATTGCTAAAGTCTCTTGTTGTTCCTGCTCCAACTCAAACCTACTGCGTTCAATCTCGGTTAACTATTTTAATACTGCAATTTTTTCTGAACTATTTCTTAGACGTTCTTCATTTTCTCTTGCATGCTTCTCGTGCATCTGCGCCAACCAAGAATCAAGCTGGCTTTGAACAACATTTTCTTCTTCGCAGCATGCTGGCCCATAGGTCTTGCATCTTCGTCAATTAAGGGGGTTGCATCTTTACCCTCAGTAGAATATCTTTGCGAAGATTCTCCTGGACTTGAAGTGTACGAATTTGGGCTTGCTTTTTTCTTTGCTCTCACCTTCGACTGAACATCTCTTAAACTCTTTGCATTGCTAGAAGTCCATTTGGGATTACTAACGAGCAATTCATAGCAATTAGCAAACTGGTAGTAATGTGGTTTTTTGGCACCATTTTCTCTAGGAAATAATTTCAAGAATTTTTCGTTCGCCATTCGCTTCTACAAATGATAAAATAAAAAATATTGGTATACTTTCATGCTATATAAATAAAGAATCGCCAACCATATTAGAGGGCTTCAAATTATTACCAATTCGGATTCGCCACCCATTCCGCTAGGATTTGCAATTCTTATTTTGTGAACTTGAGACTCAAAAAATTGGGTTTGTCAATTAATCTTCCCAAATCGACCTGAAAGTGCAGACCTTGATCTCGTCTTCTCTACATGTTTTCTGTTGTACGCAGCCATAACTTTTCCCCAAAATACCTCACCATTTTGATCATTTATCTTGACCGAATCATTAGAAAAGTGACAGTACATTAAACAAAGATCTTTAACTTCGTCTCCGGTCCACGACCCAGAAGAATGAAACGATAGTGGTGGAGTAGAATGAGGGGTAAGATCTTCGACTGGTTGAGAATCAAAATTCCAACTATTCGTATTCATCGCTTCGTTATAGGATTGGAATGGATATGACATTGTTTGCTAGATAAAGATTATGGTGGATTTGGAGAAGTTTGTGTGTTTTACAATGAGCTACTCATACCAATATATGTAGAAAAATAAAAAATCTAACTGTTTGTGGCCGTTGTAACTTCAATATGACTGTTTATAGCCATTGTTAATTTGAAAAAGTGGTCGTTTATAGTCGTTGGAAGGGATAATAGGAGCTGAAACGGGTTGGGGGAGCATGCACCTTGGTAGGGGGAATCCTAGCGCCTATTTTATAAGCGCCAGACCCTGGCGCCTATAAAATAGGCGCCAGGGTTCGATTTAGGATCATGAATTGGATCATGAATCTTATGCTTAATATTACGCCTTAACGCAATGACAGGACCGACTTTTCTTAATATTGCGCCCGTAATATCAACCACTGGAGATACTCTTACACATATGTACATGATGGCATAACGAAAGTGGTATTTGAAAATAAGCCTTTGACACTTGAATTTATAAACTTATACTTCAATCCCTCTGTCCTTGCAGTAATGACAGTGACAATTCCCAATTGTTTCCCTGTGATAATAAGAGAATAAAGGTAAATGTAATCATGTAAATAAAACAAAAAAAAGACTAGTACACGGAGAAAATGGAACAGTTATAACTATGGTTTGATATTATTATCTATGATTTGAAATGCATCAATAATACATCAAACTTTAATGTGTACATGCATATTCCTTTCTAGAATGAGCGATTTTAAGAAAAACAACTAGTAGTGAGATTAAAAGTTACCTACAGCAAGGAAACTCTGTTGTATTTATTAGGGTTATATATATATATAAATAAATATATATATATATAGTTATTATATTATTATTTTTATAGCTTCAATCTTTTACATGAAATTATCTAGTGTGTTATATACAGCTATTATGTTGATAGGAAACTGTACAATATGGTGAATGACCAAGGGAAATTGTGAATATTTCTTTGCCAATAAATCATCTCTGGGTCCTTGGATCTGAACATATTCGCACTCCATGTGTCACTGTAGCTTTAACCAATTGTGCAAACTACGTAAATCAATAACCAACTTCTTTCGCTAAACAATTACTACATAAATTAAGCCTCTAAATTAAGGGTCCATGACTATATAAAGCTACACATGTGACAGAATAGTTCTAGCATAAAATAAAAATTCTACAATGTCGTGTATAATCGCTATGAATACTCAGATGGTTATCCAAAACTCTCTCAACGATCCAGGATCATTTTCATAACTTCACATCCATAAAAAAAATGGTGACTGATGGAGCGTAAATTATATGTTAGTATATAACTCTTGTCTGAACTTATAAATTATTCTACATGTTTCCAAAGAAGCCAAATGAGTTTCCAACAAAAAATACTTATTAGCCATGTTCCAGGTAAATAACCAAAGTTTATACTCTTATTATCAAGGTACAACACCTAAGAAGATCCAACAAAGAGAAGGTTAAAATCTTATAATAACATAGGATTTAATAACTTCTTTGATTCTAGAGGAACTTGGCTAAAGCATGACATGCACAATTATTAACCAAAAGAGCCTTACGGATTTATTATTAATAGCAAGATTTAGTTCTAAAATATAAGTATCTGTTAGATAAAAATTTAGCTTTCCTACACACCCAAGGAAAATAGTCCAATCATAATACAATACAATTATTCACCGTGTATCATAACCGGACGTTAGGGTAACAAACACAGAAGGAAAAAAATATGGAACATGATGTCATTTGGATAATAAAGAACTCAAATATAAAAGCATTAATCACAGTTATTTAAAAAAAACTTTAGAAGATTGAACTATTAACAAACAATTTATTTATACATTATTTCATGCAAACATTATATTCTAATCAGCAGTATATCAATGAAAAAGTGCAATCAAGAAAGTATGTACATTGCTTATTTTTGGTGTTTACATAACATAGATCCAACATCAAGCTCAATCCAACAAAAATGATGCACTTCAACTATGAAACCGAAATATACCAAATCACTAGGATGTAATTTCCTTGAGCATTTGGAATCCCGCACATTAAATCAAAAGGTTTGAAATATGCCTAATAATTACACATTCCCAATCACATGTTAAGAAGAAAAAAAATTCATAATCACTTCCACTGTATAGCGAGTGATCGATTATTTCATACTCGGTTTATTGCATTTTTGGTGCTAGACATTTTGTTTGCGTAGCATAGAATTATTTTTATTACTACATTTTCTAATGGGTATCCCTCAGCATGTAAGGAATAAAAATGTCAAAAGATTTTCAATAGTTAAGCAATTATGGATCATATAATGCATGCTTGCAATTCAAGTCGGTCCTCTATAAATTGCACATATTTTATCAAATGCTTGTATTCAAAATTTGAAAGTAAAAAAACACAACTTCTCAATGTTTGAATTTAACTTATTGTTCCCTTAATTGTTAAATTTTTATAAATGATTTGATTATTTGTTATATACATTTGTCTTTAAACTTGATTTCATAACCAATCAATTGCGATTTAGTAAGGTAATAGACGGACAACACACTGTATAACAACTAAAAAATGAATAAAACTTTGTATGCATGTATTCACACCCCACTTCCCTATTTCGGTCACCACACAATTTCGTTCGGCTGTAAACGGCTGTACTCCCTTCACGTTCGTCGGCCACAAACGGCCGCCGAACAGTGTAATTTTTGGGGAGTAAGCCATTCGGCGGTGAACAACTGAATAGTGTGGTAGCCGGTAGAGAAAAGTGGGGTGTGAGTAGCAGGACACTAAATTATATTAGAACTCAAAAACAGTATAAAAGCCAAAAATAAAGTTTTGGTACAAATGGAGAGCATGTAAAAGAAATTAGTATTTTAAGCACATATATACAGATACATTTGCAGACCCTCTACGGAACTTTTGAAATACGAATAAACATAAGAAATGCAAGTGCATAAAGTGTGATTTCACTTGCAAATATGAATTAATTTGAAATGAATAATCCATCAACAAAAATTTGAATAACAAAACTGCACTTAGCATAGTAAGAATTAAAAAAAAAACATTAACGAGTGTTGTGGAAAACAAAACTGTACATGGCTTGATGATACTCATTTAGTGAATATTTATGGTACATATACCACACTTATGGTTTTTCCCTTATCATTGAATTTTACTTTTTGATAGACAACTGAGTTACAGGTGTGATTTTAATACTACATTAACAGGATCATCACCATCCATTTTCGATTATAATACGAAAAAACTTTTACTTCTCAAGTGGATTCAGCTTAAAATGCATAGCACAGATTTGAAGCAGGTCATTTAGAAAACTAAAATTTGAATGGATGCTTAATCGCCAGCACAAAAATTCGTATTGCTTCAATGTTGTATCTTTTGCAAACTTAATAAACAATTGACAGTTCAAAAGAAAACAGAAACTTGAATACCAATTAATTTGACAGATAACGATGCTCTAAAATCATAGTATATATAAAAAAAAAACTGAACATGAAATGATCATATAGTGTGATATCTGTACTAATTGCTAGAAATGAGTGGAGAGTGATAAAAACATCGCTACTTAGAATTAATTAGAAACATCTTCCTAGTAAACAACCCATTAAGGATCAGAAAAATCATTCAATACAGTGGTAGCTCATAAAGTTTTATGCGTGGTTTTCCACATAAAATCTACAAATGTATTATTTTTTTCACTTTTTCCTAACATCAATGTATTCCACCCTAAAACCGAGCTACCTTCAATAATTTAATCCAGGCGATTAAATTAAAAAAAAGACTATCACATGCATATTAATCTCAAAATAAATATGTTGCAAATAAAGAACTTGATCTGAAATATAAGTAACACGATATACATTATCACATTAAATTTATAGATAAATTACCTCTTCACTCTAATCACCTTAGTTATTCCACTATTAAGAGACTGCAACCATGGAGACCCAAAAGAGAAATATTGCTTCCCCGTGATATTCCTACCTAAGACAACTCAAAATAATGAATTAAATTGTACAATAACTCAAAAATGGTATAAAAGCTAAATATCACCTCTTAGTACAGATGGAGAAGGAGAAATTAGTTTTTTATACACATA
Organism: Allium sativum; assembly: GCA_030737875.1. Lineage (NCBI taxonomy): Eukaryota > Viridiplantae > Streptophyta > Magnoliopsida > Asparagales > Amaryllidaceae > Allium > Allium sativum. Next base: position 17,721 of record JASFAX010000231.1, read on the forward strand.
AATATAAATACATTTGAAGTTCTTTTACGGAACTTTTGAAATAGGAATAAACATAAGAAATGTAAGTACATAAAGTGTGATTTCACTCACAAATAGGAATTGATTTGAAATGAATCGTCCATCAAAAAAAAAAAAATTGAATAACCAAATCGTACTTAGCATAGGAAAAGTGTGGTGCTAAGGGCACCCCAATATGTTCTTCCTAATACCGCAATTAAAAAAATAAAACTCATTAAATTATGTATGCTTCCTATTACCACATTACCTCTTCATTCTAATCCCTCACTCAATCGTTATTTATCGAACTAATCACGTACTAAGCTAATCTGAAAACCGTAATCTCTCGTAATCGTTTCTTCTTCGCATCACTCGCAGAAAAATTCAAATTCGTACGGTAATCTCCCAATTGTTTGGTGATTTGAAAATTCTAATCTCTCATTTTCTCTTCTAGTTTGCTTAATTCAAACCTTATTCACGGCTTTTGTATATTTGTCGGCATTACAGCGTCGAATTCGTTGATCGGTTATAGATCTAGGGTTTAACTCATTAATCGGTTTTAGAAATGAGAACGAGCAAATATCGAGCGAAATAGAAATAAGATAAAACAGCGTTGTAGCCCCTATTTTTTAAGTGTGTGGTATTAATAAGAGTAAAACTAATTCTTGTAATATTTTTTAGTCGCGGTATTAAGAAGAACATATTGGGGTGCCCTTAGCACCACACTAGGAAAAAATATAAATAACATTAACGAGTATTGTGAAAAACATGATTTGATGATATTCATTTGGTAGACCCGTCAAACTTGACCCTAACCCATTTACCCGACCCACTAACCCAACACTAAAAGAGTTGGGTCCAACCCATTTAAAATTTTATTTTTATTGATCCAACACATTCAAAAAATAAATAAACGGTTCAACCTTCATCCAACCCACGCAACCCATTTGCTCTAAATTATTTCGAACTCTGGAAAACATGTAACCCTACTTTTCGTTCTTCCCCCAAATCGCGATAAAAGAAAAAGGACCTTCGACGAAGCCGATAATTTTCGACAAAGAGAGACGCAACCCTAGTTTGGAAACTGCCGAACTCGCAACCTTAACAAGCTTTCAGATTTTCGATTGCAATACATCGAAATAGCATTCGTTTACGATTTAATACATTAGAATGAATAACATCGGTTTTGAGGAAATCAAGATTGATTTAGGCAAAGGCCAGCACAAGTTTGCAGATTTTAAAGGTCAGTCATTCAACGATCTTAATGATTTATGCGATAATCCTAATTCTTAACCTCAGTCATTTACTTACTATAATATTTGACCATTTACAATGAAATTGGGGATTAATTTATTATTGAGTTTACATATGAACAGGTAGAAAGATGCGAAGTGTATTCATGATCATTATTGAGTTTACATGACTAGAAAGAAGTTTTATTTTTCAAAAATCAACACAAGTTTCTGCAATAGTTGATGGAAACTTTTAACTATATGAGAGGTATTTTCAACTATTATCATGCAAACGGTTTTACCTTGATTTCACTGTATTTGAAACTTTAGATACTAATAGTGTGTGTTTTATCGGAAACAAGTAAATCATATTATGGCCAAATAACTAATTTATACTACATTCACTTGATAATATGTCCCATTTCATAGTAATGTGGTTTGGCCAGTATATAGTTTGTAATGGAGTGGAGTGTGTTGACCATGAACGATGAATCACTTTTCTCTATAAACATCGAGTTCGTTAAAGAAACACATACCAGGTGCTTTATTTTCTATGCTAACAGCTTTAACATTTCCTCCGATGAGATTCAAAGGCTGTACATAACTTGATCTTGCTAGAGTATTTCAGACTTTTTGTCCAATTTTCATGTTGCAAATTTTGATATTTTTTGGCCAATTTTTCATATTATCACTCTTTTAACTGTATGATGTTTATTTGCATTTGCTTCTACTGATTGTGCCTAATAATTATTTGCAATCAATAATTATACCATTCTCATGTATGTTGCTTGTGTTTTCCTAGGAGTATCAGATCACTGGTGAGTACATTTCTATAGTTGTATAGAGTTCATAGATTCTGATATGAATTATCATTTGAGACGTTAGCTTCTACATTTTTGATTCCTTCTCATTTTATTTTCTTGGTAGGACCAATTTCTTTATCGGGATCTCAGTGCTAATCTAATATCCTATTTCGGGTATATATATATCCTTTTCTCTTTCTTTCCCTTCTTGTTTTCTATTTTATGGTATTTATTTAAATCTATCCTCTAGGTATATATCTTTTTTCAAAAGTCCGACTTCACATAAATTGCAGCAGAACTTGTCATCTTTTATAAACAACGAAGCATGGTTCATACTTTATATATGTAAAGAATAATAGTTTATTACATAAAAAATCCATCTTTTGTAAAGAATAATAATAAAAAAAGAATCGAATATTTTTTGTAAAGAATAAACAAAAAACTCCATTCAATTAATTTAACAAAATCGTGAAGCCTAAAATAGTCTCATCCATAATATAAATCCTTATTGTAAACTGAAAAGCAATTGTGTTAAGTCAGGATTGTTTGTTCTTTTTTCAATTAATAGCTGCAGTGCTAGCAATATATACAGCTCTGAAGTCTGGAAACTAAAATATGACTTGACGACAATTCTATGAATATAAGTATGAATATAAAGGTTTATTTATAAGACCAGTTTGAAATGTGTATATAATATAAGTAACATTCCATGTTTAAGCTATGAATATACAGGTTTATTTATAAGACCAGTTTCAAATATGTATATATGGTTTCAAAAATACGAGGTGAGGTATTAGATTCTGTTATATCCAATAATTCCAATTTTATCATTCAATTCCTTGTACCAGAAATGACCCTGCAGTTTAGTTGTCGTGCATTCACCTAACTTTTACTTATTATTTTGATTAACTGAATATTGTTATAAAATAGCAATAAAGCACTTCTCTCGAAGTACTCATTTGCTCTCTTTGCTTTTGAGTGAAAATATATATTACGTAAAGGTAAACAAATACTCGTACAGTTTCCCGGAAGGAAGAGAGCCCTGCGATAAAAAGCTTTTGAGTGACAATATATATTACGGAAGTTTAAATTTAATTGGTCCAACAATATTTTCGAAAATTTAAATTAGCTTCTACTGATTATTTGCTTGAGTTGAGGCCTTGATGCTGGCAAATGGATTTTAATCCATGATTGTTTGCTGGTGAAGGAAACAAAACTAAATAACCGAATTTCCATGAAAATCTTTTATTTGTTAGATTTATCTTTTTTAGCAATATTTAAATAGTTTCAAAACATTTTTGACAATAAAACCTAACAATTTTCAGTTTACCATATTAGTTTTTTGAATGCAGCAGAGATTCTGTATTTTAATACACACACACACACAGTTACTGTACTTTTAATCCGAATGTTTATGATACGTTCTAGCTACTTGCAACTATAGTATCAAATACAATACAAATTATAACATTTGATGTGATATATCCTGGATCAAGGTTGAAACAGAACAAGAATAAGAATAATAGCACATTTTATCACTACGTGTAACGTGATGGGAAAGAAATAATTGATAATAACATGTGGGTAATGGCTATATAGGAGCCAGAAATGAGTGATAATACCATGTGATTATGTTAGATCAAAATTTGGACCTAACACCCAAATCGTTCTGATTCTTAAAGAATTATAACTGGAGAATGAAGAAAAAGCAGAGAACACACAGAATTTATAGTGGTTCGGCGTTAACGAGCCTACGTCCACTTTATATGTTATCGATTATACTTTGAATGCTGGTACAATCAATGATTTCTCTCAAGCTCACTTTTACAATTGTGATTTCTCTCAGTAATCTCGAAATAAAACTAACAAGAAATGGTGGTATGATAGTAATGGTGGAATCAGTGCTTAATACTGCCAAAAGATCCTGAAAAATGCCAAGCTCTTGGCTATTTATAGCTGATTTTGTCAGGCGGATCGCGGTCACACGTGGCACAAATCCCGAGAATATCGGATCGTATCGCAGCTTGATGAAGAATCGGTCAAATTAGCCGTTGTGGACAGGTGTCGCGATCCCCTTGAATATCGGATCGAGCAAAGGGGGAGAATCAGTCAAAGTGACAGTTGGGGACACGTGTCGCTGGATCCGTGCATCTCGGATCGCCGAAGACTAGCTCGTGCTTGAACGGGTCAGAGGCTTCGTTGTGCATCAGGGGATCGGATCGGTCTGTGCTGGGTAGTAGTGTATGTACGGATCGAGTCGCATAGAAGTGGTCGTATCGCTGATGCAATGGGGGCGATTCTCTGGTGCGATCCGATGAGGGGCGATCTTCCGGGGGGCGTTCCGATGAGAGGCGATCCGATGAGGGGCGATCCTCTGGTGCGATCCGTTCCTTCATGTACTTAAGGAACGTAGTTTCATACTTTCTTCTTGTGAGTGAACCTGGGTGGCTTGGTCAAAAAGCTAGCCAACATTTTGCCCCTTCGAAGTATGTTTTATCGATGATGGAACATGCTTCGAAACTATAGAAACGTCTTTTCATAAAGAGATGCAAATCAGTGGTAGCGTCTATTCGAAAGGCCATATCGTTTACGGAAAGTTGTTTCTTTGCTTGCTATAAATATCAGATAAATCTTTAATAGTTTCCCTGTTTATTGGACAATTCTTTTCTGGGATCTTTCAGAGTCTTCATCATCGAGTCTATCAGACGCATTTTTGAATTTTCATTCCTGTCGGTCATTTATCGGTTCGGATCGCATACGCGAGTCGCGGTCCGTTAGCGAGTCATTCGCCTCGTCCTTTGGTGAGCACTTGGGCCTCTTCACGGAACGGAACGGGTTTTTCTTCGAGACGTGGTGGGCTTTCATTGGCGGCCCGTTCGTATCGAGTAAAACAAAAAAGGGAAGGCGAATGGCCGCCGATTTCCCTTTATAAACCAGACCTCCCTCCTCCTTTCCCTTTCTTCTCCTCTTTGTTGTCGTCGCCTCCAACTCTCTCTTCTATCCAAACACTAACTAGCAACCTCTTCTTCCGATTTAAGTTAGAAACAATAAGTAATTTATGCTTTTAAAGTTGTAACGCACCTTCCTTTTCGTTTCTTTTTCCATCTGGTTGTTAAGATGAGAAAAAGGCGAGGTTTTGCGGTGTCCCAGGCCCTAAGAGGCGACTGGTTGATGGGTTCGAAGGTTTAAGTTCGGAGACGGAGAAAAGGAGGGAGGAGGAAGAAGAGGGAGTTGGTCAGTTCGACGCGTGGTGGAGGTCTAATTAGCGGATCGGATCGAGGCATCAGGTCGTGGTGATGGCATGAGGAGGATTCGAGGCGGGGTTTGGAGAACGGATCGGGTCGCGGTATTGAATGGGTTTCTCGTTCTCGTGAGGACCGGGAGATGTGGATCGCGATATACATGCCATTATCCAATCCCCGCTTCATGATTCATTCTCTGCGATCCGGACCCCGATCCACGAATCGTTCTCTGCGATCCGAGTCCTAATCCACGAACCGTTCTCTGCGATCCGAGCCCTGATGCACGATCCAGATTGATGAATGATCCAATGAAATTGTAAAACACACGATGCAACTTAACTCTGATATACCAATGGATAGTTAGTTTAGATCCTTTGGGATGAACATTCCGGTTTGAACAAATGCATAATCTATCAATCGAACAACGACCAATGTCCAGATGATTTTGTTGACCTTTGTACTTTTCTTTAATGCACGCACAAGCACACACACCGGCATTTGCACACAAAAGGGGGACGGGTAGTTTTAATCTTATTTCTCATGTTTCTTCGCCTAAACAGTAATGTCGGATAATCATTCCTCTTCAAGATCTAACACCGAGACGGATCCCGAGGTGCCTGAGCACCATAACCCTGAGGTCCATCCAACTAACCCAAGGGGCGAGGATTCTGGTTCCGAATACGAAGCAACGGAATCAAATCCAACTGAAAGTACTTCACTTGACGAGGAGTCTGAAGTAGACGGTCGAGCTCCTGACGAGATTCCTGGTGCACTCGGGATAGAGAACTTTACTGATTCTCTTGCTTCCAAACTCGATGACATAAAGCTTAAAAGAATTTGTCTGAGACATGGGATCCCTTGGGATGATGTGAGGACACCCGTTAGCGAAGATAGACCCCACTTAGCTCCGGAAGGGTATATGGCAGTCAGCCGAATCATGTGCTCAGTAGGAGCTATTCCTCCGTTTCCTCCAATCGTGATTGAGACCTTAAAACGATTGGGTATCGCTCCGATGCAGCTTCATCCTAACGCCTACGCGGCTCTATACAGTCTAAATATCGCATACACGGAGATCTTGCATACCGAGCTCACATTTAAAGATTTAACATTCTTTTATCTTTTCAAGCATCGCTCCTCGGCAACCCCAAATTTCTCTTTCTTCGAATCGGTGGCGAATAGGAAGGTTCTGTATGACGGATACAGCAATATAGGGGATCCCAAGTCTGATTGGTTCTATATAAAGAGACAGGCCGGGTTCTCAAGAAGATGGCTTAAATCAAGTAAACTTTAATCTTTTGACTGAATATCTTGCTTAAGAAACCGAAGCATTAACATCCCCCCCCTTTTTTTAAGTAGATCACGTCTTTCCCAAGACGGACGGCTTATTATACAATAATCGATTGTCTATTCTTCTACAAAGCAGATCCGATTTTCTAAGGATCAAGAAGTGCATCACTGATGAGAATCTTCATAAGCATCGCCTTCTGGATATAAGATTTGGACTTGGTGCTGGCGGCAAACCCTACAAATACGTGCCCCCAATGGAGGGAGAAGGAACATCACGGGCAGCAGAAACAACTAAATTCCATAAGAGTCCTTCCCCGATAATCATCCAGGACGACGAGGACCTGAACATATATAGAGGAGATGAGGCCCGTGGTGACAAGTCCAAGAAAATCCCAGTTTCTCCGGGGGGTTTCCCCTCAAGGGCTTCTCTTCCGATCGAACCTGCTGCTCCCGATGATTTGACAGAAGAACAGCTATTTAAAGAGCTGAGCAAAATTCCTTTGCTCAATGATGTATACACAGAGGGGGACTTCGAAGGGGAGCCATTTTTTCCTGCTTCTGAGGAGACCACCGTTCCAATTAGAGGACAAGAAACTACTCAGATGAGCCTGACTTCAGGCCCGAGCCTGTTAGGGGGAATTATATGGGATACACAAATCACACGCACTGTCTAACCCCACACTTTTATATCAACAGTATTCAATGTTTTAATATGCTCTTTTCTCCTTTGCAGGAAAGATGTCTCGCAGGCGGTCTTATTCTTATCGCTCTCTTCGTGAAAGCACACCCAGTCTCCATCCGAGTACCGAGCGCTCTCGCGGCCTTTCTCACAAGCCTACTTCTTCACAACCCCGGTCTCCATCAAAATCGACTTCTGGCAAGCTTTCCAGTTATCCGGTAGCTCCTGCAGGGGGAAAACAACTTTCTAAAGAGTTAACTACTCCGAAGAGTGCACCCTCTCACAGCAGGTCGTCAAAAAGACACTACGAGCCTAAGGAGAAAAGCAAGGATCCAATAAAAGATTCTGAAAAGGAGAGAAGTGACATTGTCCCTTCCAGCCAGCCAGAGTTGGCTGCCCCCGGGTCACGAGATTACATCCATGGTCCCGAGACTCAAGGTAGGCTGGAAAAGTTGCGGGAACAATTCCCCAACATCTTCTTCGAAAGGATGACGTTTGTTCCAGCCTTGGAACCAGTTCCTAGGAACTGGGATAATGAAGTCGTCGGGCACATTCGCCATGTAGCCAGGCAGTATGAAATGATGAAGAAACATGCGGTTAATCTTTCAGAAGTCATTCGAACGCTTGAAATGGAAGCACATAGATCGAAGGTGAGGATTGATAACAACGAAAGGGCCAGGACAAAGATGGAGAAGGACTTGGAAGACGCTCAATCCCAACTTGCCTTAGCGCGGAGAGATGCTGAAAATTATAAGATCGAATTGGAGAATGCTAAGAAACGCTTTCATTCGGAACTTGACTCAAATAGTCAAGAGAAAATGGCCTTAAAGAAGGAGGTAAAAGATCTTAAAATGGCCAACATTGAGTTGAAGACAGCACAAGGCCATTTTGAAGCTGAGAGAGCTGCTTGGGAGGCAGAAAAAGCAAGTTTGAAAGAAAGTCTAGCTTTGGCTGAAGCGGAAAAGGTGATTTTAAATGATCAAGTCGCGGATGCGGAGAGGCGCGCGGCTCTCGCCGAAAAGAATGTTGAGAGTGCCATTGAAATGGCTACTGCTTCGAACAGCAAGATCCTCGAGAGAGAAAAGGATATTGAAGGGTTCGAAGAGATGATCTTTGACTTCCTCGGCCATGTCCTCAAAACCCGTAACATCTCGTGGATCCCGGATTACCACGTTACTTTAGCCAATTTATGGGATGCCATCGTTGAGGGTGAGAAGCATAGATTGGGAGTTGAAGAGATTGACGAAGATGAGCTGATGAAGACCATCCTGAGGGATAACGAGCCCGAGGATCTGGCAGAAGGTCGTCGTCTAATTCAAGAAGAAATGGAGAAGGAGAGAGCCCTGGCTAAGGGCAAAAGTAAGATTGACGAAGGTTCAAGCTCAGCTGTAGAGCCCAAATCCTCCGGAGTTGAGGAGTACCATCTTGATGATCCATTAATTCCTTTGGGCCTAACTCCTGTGGTCGTCGGAGCTTCTGCAGCTAGCCTAAATGGAGGATCGGCGGAAGGTATCTCCCTTTTCTCCCCATAATTTGTCAAAACAATTGTGAGTTGTCGTCGTTTGGTAGAGCAACCAATTGAATTAATAGCATGTGTTTCCCATAATACAGGTGGCGGGCCCGTCGACAAGGATGTCGAGAAGAGGAAAGAGGCAGAGAAGGTTGTTGTCTCGCCTAACGCCGGTGTTGAGATACCGAAGCAGGCCGAGGGTACAACAGCAGAGAAGGGCGTCCTGGCACACAGTGCTGATGCTCCCAAGGATGATGAAACCATCGAGGCCTTGAAAGATATGGATGGGCGCCATATAGAGGATGAGGAGGATATCATTAGCACCAAGGAAGCCGAAGACGATGATGACGAAACTTTGGCTAACAGAAAAGCTAGGCAGGAAAAGGAGATGGCTTTAAAGAAAGTGGGACAAGAGCCTTTGAACATAGCCCCTATCTCGGAGTTTAATCCCAAAACTGGGATGGTTTTGAAACTCCAGCCCAAATACATCATCAAACAGCTTCATTTTGCGAACCCTGATGATTTCCCAGCTTCCCTTACTAATAAAAGGAAGAGAAAGGAGGTGGAGGAGGAATCTTCTGAAGAATCGGACGTTCCTCTCATAGACAAAAGGAAGAGAAAGAAAGGTGATCAATCCGACGCTGACAAGGCGAAGTTGGAGAAATAGAAGCAGGAGAAGAGGTCAAAGCGTAAATAGGATATTGTCATTTGTTTATATTTTGTCTTTAGGTTTCCCACTGGCTATGAAATGTAATTGTGAGACTGGCCCTCACTTTTGTTTTATGTTGTTTTTCACTTCGTAGGCTTGTAGTTTATAAATGAAATTTATCTCTCTTGCATCACCGTGTACCTGCATTCAATAAACTTTTCATGCTTAGTCATAGATCATCTGATTATAACTACAAATTAGTCAAACAACAGAAAGAAAAATTTAAAAAAATTCGTGCTGCATTAAGGCTCATGTGTATATGCATATGGCCTCCGATCAATCGTTAACGTAGCGCTTAACTAGGGCTTATTAAGGACTGACTAGCGTTGTTTGCATGTTGCCCCCTATTTCTGAATATGGGGGACTTAGAAAATCTAGCAAGATAATTGTCCTTATGGTGCTGAGTTTCCGGCACCTTTCTCAGTGCTTAACCATAGACTCTCTTATATTCTCCTAGCGATCGCCGAGGTCAGAGTTTGATTTTAACAATTCAGTCGCTCCTCGATCCTTCAGCGAGGCAAGAGTTCTTTCTCAGCGCTCAGTCGGAGACGCTTTTATACTCTCTCTCTCTCTCTCTCTGGAGAGTTAGAGTTCGAGCTCAGGAGTTCAATCGCTCCCCAATCGTTCAACGGGGAGGGAGCTCTTTCTCAGCGCTCAATCGGAGACGCTTTTATACTCTCTCTCTCTCTCTCTCTGTAGAGTTAGAGTTCGAGCTCAGCAGTTCAATCGCTCCCCGATCCTTCAGCGGGGAGGGAGCTCTTTCTCAGCGCTCAATCGGAGACGCTTTTATACTCTCCAGGCAGTCGCCGAGGTTAGAGTTCCGTCAAGGCGGTTCCGATCATGGTACACCGCCATGATTTACGGACATCGCCTTCATGTCTGTTATGCTCTCTCTCGGCTCTGGAGGGTTAAAGCGCTATCAATGACATGATTTACTTTATCGCACCCTCAAAATTTTGACTGGTGATTGCATTCCATTCTGATGGAAGGCACCTATAATTATATGCTTCTAGGATTGTTGCATGATTCACAACAATTTCCATAAAAATAGAAAGGCAGATAAATAATAGTGCAATAAAGGTAAACGACAAACAATATTTTTATAGTGGTTCGGTCGAATCATGACCTACGTCCACTTTATAATTTTTTGCTTTTAAGAAATCGGACTATTCTAGGCAAGTCGTGCCTTGTACATGGTTCTTAACAAAGCAAAAGAACAGATTTGACATCTTTACGTTAGGTACAGCCGTAAATGTTGGGCATTCCACACTCTGGGGATTTCCCTTCCATCTACGGTTGCTAGCTTGAAGGTTCCATTATCAAGCTTGCACAGAATGGAGTATGGTCCTTCCCACTTCGCACCCATATGAGTTGGGGCTGGAAAGACACGCTTCAGAACCAAGTCTCCGGGTTCCAAGGTTCGGGCTCGAACCTTTTTGTTGTAGTATCGGGCGACCTGTTGTTTGCATCTCAAGGCACGCGGGTCTGCTTTGTCCCTCTTTTCTTCGATCATATCCAGGGATTCAAGGAGCAATTCGTTATTAGTCATCGGATTGTAATAAGTCACTCGGTGAGAAGGTACTTTTATCTCAACCGGGATGACTGCTTCTTCTCCAAAAGCAAGGGAGAAGGGGGTATGTCCTGTTGCCGATTTATACGTTGTCCTGTAGGCCCATAGCGCTAAGGGTAATTCATCAGCCCACATGGCTCTGGCCCACTTTAGTCTTCTTTTCAGAATGGACTTAATCACTTTATTCGCCTCTTCGACTTGTCCGTTCGATTGCGGGTGCGCCACAGAGGTGTACTGTTTCTCAATGTGGTATTTCTGGCAGAAGTTTCTAAATTCAGTGCTATCGAACTGAGTTCCGTTATCGGTTATCACAATCTTTGGAATCCCAAATCGACAGATGATGTTTCTAACGACAAAATTGATCACTCGTTTGGTTGTGATTGTAGTCAGTGGTTCAGCCTCGACCCACTTAGTGAAATAATCTACGGCTACAATAGCGAACTTCGCTCCGCCCCTAGCTATGGGGAGACTTCCGATGATATCAATTCCCCACATAGCGAAAGGCTATGGGCTCGTCATTGTTTTTAACTGATTAGAAGGTGCTCTAGGTATCTTTGAAAATCTCTGGCATGCATCACACCATCGTGCGTATTTCGTCGCATCCTTGTTTATGGTAGGCCAGAAATAACCATGCCGCAACACCTTTTTTGCCAATGTTTTCCCTCCAGTGTGATCGCCGCATTCACCTTCGTGTACCTCCTGCAGCACACGCTTGATGTCGTCATGAGCTATACACCGAAGAAGAGGCATCGAAAATCCTTGTCTGTAAAGAACTCCGCCTTGCAGAACGTATCGGGCAGCTTTACGAATTACTTTACGCCTCTCGCTTTTCTTGGTCGGAAGCGCTCCATTCATCAAGAAATTCTTTAGAGGGGTCATCCATGACTCCCTTTCTGGTTCTGTCTCTAGTACTGGATCAATTTCCATCTGATCTATACTAGGAGACCGAAGTACTTCAACTGGGGCTAGCCTGGTCTCTTCAGGACCGTCAGAGCTAGCCATCTTCGCCAACTTATCTGCCTGCTGATTCTCCGACCGCGGAATATGAGATATGCTGTAGTGATCGAAGCCGTTCAGCAACTCCTTCACTTTCTCCAAGTATAAGATCAATCTTGCACTTTTGGCTTGGAATTTTCCAGTAACCTGGCTCACAACCAACTTGGAGTCGCAAAAGATGTCCAGCTTTGTGAATTCCAACTCCTTTGCGATCCTTAGTCCGGCTATCAGGGCTTCATATTCGGAGTCGTTGTTAGTGGCGTGAAACTCCATCCGGATAGCATAGGATATCAGTCGTTTCTCGGGAGTTTCAAGCACTACTCCAGCGCCGGCTCTCTTGTCATTCCTGGTGCCATCAGTATACAACCTCCAGGCACTGGGGTCGAGAAGTAATTTTGAGGGGTCAACTTCTTCGTTTGCTATATCTTCCTCCGGGACGGTAAACTCTGCTATGAAGTCGGCTATCACTTGCCCCCGAATCGACCGCCGGGGCTGAAAGTTCAGGTCAAATTGACTTAACTCAATGTTCCATTTGAGTAATTTTCCAGACGCCTCTGGTCCCTGTAGAACTTGCTTGAGTGGATGATCAGTGTATACGGTAATGGGATGCGCCTGAAAATAATGTCGAAGCTTTCTAGAGGCGATCAGCAAACTATACGCCAACTTTTCTATCCTTGGATAATTACGCTCTGCTGCCATCAATTTTTTGCACACGTAATACACAGGTCTTTGGACCTTATCTTCTTCTCTTACCAATGCTGAGTTGATCGCGTGGGACGATACTGCCAAGTACACGAATAAGTCCTCGTGATCCATCGGCTTAGATAGTATCGGAGGTTTCTCCAGGTGTCTAAGCAAGTTCTGAAACGCTTCTACGCAGTCGGGCGTCCATTTGAAGTGGCGTTTCCCTCGCTTTATCAATTCGAAGAATGGGATGCATTTGTCCGTAGCTCTGGAGATAAATCTGCTTAGTGCGGCTACTTTCCCTGCAAGGCTTTGCACATCTTTAATTTGCCTAGGTTCCTGAATGTCTCTGATTGCTGTGATCTGGTCTGGATTAATCTCAATCCCACGAGAACTGACGATGAATCCCAAGAATTTTCCGGAGGCGACCCCGAATGAACATTTTGTTGGGTTGAGTTTCATCCCGTACTTTCGAAGAATGCTGAACATCTCTGCCAAGTCCGCAGTGTGATTGGAGGATTGCCTGGACTTAACCAACATATCGTCGACGTATACTTCCATTGTCTTCCAGATCTGGTTATAGAACATTCTGTTCACTAACCGTTGATATGTAGCGCCTGCATTTTTCAAGCCAAAGGGCATTACTACATAGCAATATAATCCCAGATCCGTAATAAAGCTAGTGTGTTCTTGATCTGGAACGTGCATTGGAATCTGGTTATATCCTGAATAAGCATCCATAAAGGAGAGAAGTTCATGGCCCGCCGTTGAGTCCACCAACTGATCGATCCGGGGTAACGGAAAACTGTCTTTTGGGCAGGCTTTATTCAAATCCGAGAAATCGATACACGTTCGCCACTTCCCGTTGGCCTTCTTTACCAGGACTGGATTTGAAACCCAGTCTGGGTAGATTGAGTCTCTGATAAATCCATTACTTTTTAGCTTTCCAACTTCTTCTTTCAAGGCAGCGGACCTCTCTGGGCCCAGCATTCGCCTTTTTTGTTTTACCGGAGGATGTTTAGGGTTAATACTTAATGAATGGCTCATGATGGATGGAGATATCCCGCACATGTCTGCGTGGGTCCAAGCAAATACATCCAAATTATTTTTTAAGAAATTCATCAGTTCTTTAGCTAAATTCGGACTTAACTGGGATCCAATCTTAAGGACCTTCTCTGGGTCACTATCATCGATCGGTACATCCACAGTTGTCTGGTTGGGAGTCGCCATTCTGCCCCCAGGTTCTTTGTCCTCTCTGGGATCTATATCCTCGGGCAACTCTCTGGGCGACTCTCCTACGGTTATCCTCTTTAATTGCTATAAGGTCTCCGCCCTTGCGGGGGGAGAAGCGCCCTTGGTTTCTATGTCCCCTCCATTGCGGAGTAGCTTTAGCTCTGCAACATAACATGCTCGTGCGGCAACCTTATCTCCTCTGACAATACCAACACCAGCTTCCGTAGGAAATTTCAATAATAAGCACCAGGGGGCTATACAAGCTCTAAACTTTGCGAGGGTCGGTCGGCCCAAGAAGGCATTATAGGGTGATTCAACATCCAAAACCACGAAGGGAAGGATTCTCACTCTCTGGCGTTCTCCTTCCCCAAGCGTAACTGGTAACTCTACATAACCCATTGGAGCGGTGGATGCTCCGTTAAATCCACGGATCCATCCCTGACAGGGCTTCAAGTCTTTTATCTCGAGGTTCATCTGGTCGAATGTCCTTTTGAAAAGAATATTGACGGAACTCCCGTTATCCACCAAAACTTTATGAACAGTGGCCAGTCCAATAGGTACTGTGATTACAAATGGATCTTCAGTCGGAGCATGGACTCCAATGCTTTCTCGTTCGCGGAAAACGACATCGTCGGACATCATCTTTTGTTGCTTTATCGGGACGTTGTCCTCGGGGTTGCTACACTCCCCTACCTCGAGGTGTTGCTTGGCTGCATTGACATAATGATCCAATGCCTTGGAACCGTGTCCGGCGAGATAAAGCCCTCTGATTACGGTATTGATAACAAGGTCCTTTCCCTTTTGCTGGGCAGTTGGCCTGACAGCAGGTTAATTCTGGTTCTGATTTGGGGCCTGTACGGCTTGCCCCCTGTCTCTGGGCGTTACTCTATATTCATCTAATTTTCCTTCTCGAAGAAGCCTCTCGACTACATCTCTTAGGTGACGGCATTCATTTGTCGAATGGTCATGAATCTGATGAAAGAGACAAAACTTCCCCGTTTCGCGTTCTTTCTCCGTCGACTCTCTGGGAGGTGGCCTCTTATTTTGGAGGACATTGTACGAATCCATGAAGATATTTTCCAAAGTATCGTTTATTGGCGTATAACTCTCAAAAGACCTGGGACGAGTCCTTCTCTGGGAGTCGTTCCCTCGATTCCTCTTCCGGTTGTTGCCATTACTGTTATTATCATTGTTCCCTGACTGACGACCACCCTGATTCCGATTTCCGACATTAACTTCGACCTTCCCCGAGCTGTCTCCTGTCTGCTTAATGGCGACATTGCTCTGGATTTCCTCTTTATCGGCCGTTTTTGCCTTTCGGTTAGCATATACTTCCTCCCGGCGTAAGTGTACATTAGCTTTTTCGTAGAATAACTCTCTAGTATGGGGTGGCTTGCCGGCCAGGTATCTCCCAAATTCAGTGTCTTTATCTACCCCATCAATTAAGGCTGCCACAACAGTTGGCTCATGAGGATCTTTAACTTCAGTGGCGGCCAGGTTGAAACGGTCTAGATACACCCTCAAACTCTCGCCTAGTCGTTGCTTGACAAGGAACAAGTCGATCACACTCTTCGTCTTCTGTGCATAGATGTGGAACTGTTCCACGAACCTTTCACTCAACTCCCTGAAGCTGGAAATTGATCTTACTGGTAAGTGAGTAAACCATAACAATGCTACATCCTCCAAGAATATGGGAAATGCTTTGCACTTGACAGCGTCAGAGGCTGCGGCAGCGGTCATTGACCAAGAATATCTCATCAGATGCTGAATGGGATCAGATCTACCCGCGTAACGGTTCATCTGCGGCATGTTGAAGCGCCTCGGGAAAGTCGCATCTAAAATATCATCAGTGAAAAGGGTATGACTGCGGTCAATTCCCCAATCTTCATTTCGTTGTCCACGGCTATCTGCCAAAATTTGATGGATCATAGCTGCAACATTTGCACTGGTCAGCGGAGGTTCGGGGTCAGCGCTTCTTGCTTGGTGGGGTTCTCTAATTTCTCTTCCGGGAGCGGTCACGAAGTCCGGGGCTCGGATTGGGCTTCGTTGCCCCCTGTTACCATGAGCATTTGCACGACGACGGGGCTGAGGCAGTCTGTTCTGTATAGGGTTGTCCACACCTCGAGCTCTGGGAGTTGCGGCGTGATCGTTCACATTACGGTTTGAGGGCCCTGCACCCAGTGCCTCTTCTTCCCGTGACGGCAGGGTTCCAAATCGAAGCTGCTCTATGTTTTCGGGTCTCTCATATGGTCGCCGCGGAGGTCTCGGCGATTCCTCTGACGAAGAAGAGTATCCTGGGGTGAGCGGACGAACTGGTGGCGTCCTTTGCCTTGCGAGATCATTAAGCCTTCTATCCATAGCGGTCAAATTTTGTCGCAGAACGGAGCTTTCCTGCCTTTGAGCAGCCAATTCATTAAACAGCCTTTCCCACATTTCGAAAAAGCGAGAAAGACCACCCTCAGTAACGGGAGCAGAAGGGTCATATTGATCATCATCATTTTCTCTTATGCGCAAAGAGCTTGAGCCAGGTCGAACGGAGGGGCCAGGACGTTAGGAGCGAGCCATAGGCTCCTTTCCAGGTCGAGTTGTAGTCTGGTCATCGATTCGGATCGCGGTGGATCGAGGTCGGCGGTTCGTTACGCCCCCCTGGGGTAGGTTCGTGGTCATGGCATGAGGAGGATTCGATGCGTTGTCACGGGTTCGAGTAACAATCCCTTCAACAGTCCGGATCGTCTCGTCCTCGTCGACTCGGAGCGTGGCACCTTCATCGGATCGGTTCGCCCCTGGCGCTCCGCGATCCAGAGATCCCTCATTGCCCAGCTCGTGCACACTTTCTTCAACCGCTTCATTCGCGATTTCATTTGTTTGTGAAGCGCGTACTTCCTTAGACCTCTTTCCAGCCATGATATCAGATGTCGCTGGAATTTTCAAAAAACTGAATAGTGAAGTTTTGGGACTGTTTTCTCAGTGAAAGCACCAAAATGTTAGATCAAAATTTGGACCTAACACCCAAATCGTTCTGATTCTTAAAGAATTATAACTGGAGAATGAAGAAAAAGCAGAAAACACACAGAATTTATAGTGGTTCGGCGTTAACGAGCCTACGTCCACTTTATATGTTATCGATTATACTTTGAATGCTGGTACAATCAATGATTTCTCTCAAGCTCACTTTTACAATTGTGATTTCTCTCAATAATCTCGAAATAAAACTGACAAGAAATGGTGGTATGACAGTAATGGTGGAATCAGTGCTTAATACTGCCAAAAGATCCTGAAAAATGCCAAGCTCTTGGCTATTTATAGCTGATTTTGTCAGGCGGATCGCGGCCACACGTGGCACAAATCCCGAGAATATCGGATCGTATCGCAGCTTGATGAAGAATCAGTCAAATTAGTCGTTGTGGACAGGTGTCGCGATCCCCTTGAATATCGGATCGAGCAAAGGGGGAGAATCAGTCAAAGTGACAGTTGGGGACACGTGTCGCTGGATCCGTGCATCTCGGATCGCCGAAGACTAGCTCGTGCTTGAACGGGTCAGAGGCTTCGCTGTGCATCAGGGGTTCGGATCGGTCTGTGCTGGGTAGTAGTGTATGTACGGATCGAGTCGCGTAGAAGTGGTCGTATCGCTGATGCAATGGGGGCCATTCTCTGGTGCGATCCGATGAGGGGCGATCCTCCGGGGGGCGATCCGATGAGGGGCGATCCGATGAGGGGCAATCCTCTGGTGCGATCCGTTCCTTCATGTACTTAAGGAACGTAGTTTCATACTTTCTTCTTGTGAGTAAACCTGGTGGCTTGGTCAAAAAGCTAGCCAACAGATTATATGATAGCTACTTCGTTGTTTATTTCTTTTTTCAAACGAGGACAGGCAAAATGAACCTGTTTTCTTATTACTTTCTTGTTTCTTCGTCACCGCTCATGTGCATTGATTCGCTCTTACAAATGCCGACTTATTTTGTACACATGTCATCAAATATATACCTGTAGCAGTGAGCAAGTTCAATAGAAATAGTGAATTGACAATGATTCAGCAGTATTGGCTTATTTTGTACAAAGTAACAAATATATAGGAACATTTTACACTACTTATGAACAAGCATGTATTATTATACAAATATTCATTCATGAGTTAATTGTTTGTATCTTTTCAGGATTAAAAGCAAGGGTTTTCTCAAGGGCTTTTCAAGACTACGACTGCTTAATTGTCGTAGAACTTTCAATTATATTGTAGTTCATCTACGATTTTGTCTTGTTGAATCTTTTAGTTTCCAATGTTGTAGTCTGTGATTGTATTATGTAAGTAGGACCTTTAAATATTTTTTAGCTTATGCAATGATTAATTCAGTTTTTTTTTTTTTGTTTTTTTTTTTTTTTTTAATGTATGATTAATTGATATCGGGCCCGGTCCAAGCTTAAACTGGGCCCTGAACAAGTGTTTGATATATTGAAGTTGAGCCAGGTTGACTGCAATTAGGCCTGGTACGAGCTTAACCTGATATTCAGAGTCTAAGAACTAACGCACAAAAGTTCCAAAACTGGATTTTGAACCCTGGTCTTCAATACCTACAACTTAACTGCTTATCACTCAAGCACTTGGCTTTCGCTTTGAAAGAGTAACATCTGCATATTTCTAATGTATCCTACTGGGTTGGGCCCTTCCGACTTGTTAGGCCCGGAGCGGTAGCCTGGACGGTCGGGCCCTGGACCGGCCCTGATCGATATATCATGCAGTTTTTTTATTTTTTGTTGCATTTTTCTGTTTGATTATGTATTAATAATAATATAATGATGCAGTTTTTTTAATTTAATTTAGTTGTGCAGTTTTATTGATAAATTTTTAAACGGATCGAGTTTGGATGATTTTTTTATTAAATGGGTCAAATGAGTTGGGTTTGTTTAAGCCTTGAATGGATCGGATCAAATTCTGCTCGATCCATTTTTGATCCGGCCCAACCCATTTGACAGGTCTATCATTTGGTGAACATTTATGCTACATATATCATACTTACGGGATTTGGCTTATAATTATTCCCCTCTTATGTCTGAAATTCTTTTACTGTTCAAGTGGATTCAACTTTGAAAGCATATCATAAATTTGAAGCAGGTTGTTTAGGAAACTAAAAATAGATGCTTAATTCCCAGCACAAAAATAAATGGTATTGCTTCAATGCTGTATCTAATAAATAGTATTGCTTCAACGGCAACGGATAATTCTAAAGAAAACAGAAACTCGGATACCAATTAATTTGACAGATGAAGGTGCTCTAAAATCACAGTTGAAAGAAAAAAAAAAAAGAAAAAAAAAAGAGATGATCATATAGTGTGATATCTGCACTAACTGCTAGAAATGAGTTGAGAATGATAAAAATATCGGTACTTGGAATTCCTTAGAAACATCTTCCCAGCAAATAACCCATTAAGGAGTTGGAAAATCATTCAATACAGTAGTAACTCATAAAGTTTTAAGCGTGTTTTTTCACATAAAATCTACAAATATATTATCTTTTCGCTTTGTCCTAATTTCAATTTATTCCATTGAAACCGAACTATCTTCAATAATTTAATCCAGAAGGTTAAATCAAAAACATCTATTACATGCAATATTAATTTCAAAATAAATGTGTTGTAAACAAAGAAGTTGATCTGAAATATATGTACGTAACACATTATGCATTCTCACAAAAAAAATTACAAATAAATTACCTCTTAACAACGTTAGTTATTCCACTATTAAGAGGATGGCACTACTAAGAGAACTATTGCTTCCATGTGATCTGCCTACCTAAGATAACCTGCAATGAAGTTTCTGTACTCATACACTATGCATTATCTGGCTACTATCCCTATTAGCTTTATCTTTTAGTAGACTTTAAAATAGTAAGCACTCAACATTTGACCTATCATGGATAAATTCACATCAATGTTAGAGCCTATGGTCCCAAAGGTGGCTCCTTCTTCTCCCATCTAACATTTGAACCAGGCTCCTCATGCTCGGTCTCATCTTTGGTTCCGAGCTCGAACACGCCAATCCAACCATCATCACCCTCATCATCTCCTCTTCATTGAAACCCCCAATCAGCCTCTCGTCCACTGCCTCTATTATTCTATTCTCCGAAAGCAAGCTCCACACCTACTGAACTAAATTGTTGCATGGTCCTTCTGTTGGCCTCTTTCCACATATAACTTCCAGCACTAATGCACCGAAACTAAAGACATCTGTCTGCTCAGTAGCATGGCCCATTAACAAATACTCAGGCGCTAGATACCTCATCGTACCCGCTGTCACCGTTGCTTCAGGAGATACACCATGGTTGACTTGCCTACCCTGTCCAATATCCTCTAATGTTGGGTTATAACCTTGATCCAACATCACATAACTTGACTTTGCATCTCTATGAATTACCTTTCGTTCACATTCTCGATGCAGATACGTTAAGGTGGACGCCACACCAATCAGTATCTTTTCCCTGTGCCTCCATGATAGAACCGATGCAGTTGGCTCAAACAACTGTTTGTCAAGAATTCCATGAAGCATGTAGCCATAGACCAAAAAAAACTCACCTTTCTCATGGCACCATCCTTGGAGTTTTAACAAGTTTCTGTGATGAAGGCCGGTGATGACGGTGAGCTCAGACAGGAATTCTGTGCGCATGCCACTGTCGTTATGGATGCAGCGTTTCACTGCGACCATGGCATTGGCACCGGTTTCCGGTATTATACCTTTGTACACAGTGCCGAAGGCACCGAACCCTATGATACTTGCAGTGTCAAAGTTTCTTGTCGCCATAGTCATTTCGTTGTAAGTGAATTCTGTAGGTGCATTCACAGCTTCCGAAGTTAAGGCCATGTTCGACCACCTCTTTATAGCATCCACACTCCAACTGCACATCCCACTATGAACAATGCTCCACTTGTTGCTACACTTGCTACAGCTGCAGGCCCATGTTTGCATAGTCCATTAATCTGACATGGAGATGAGGTATGTTCACATGCCAAGTCCTCGGCATTCATACACATTAGACAGAAGCAATGTACTCTATGCACAGAAATTGCTTCAGGCAAGGTAGAATGACGGAAATACGCTGTCATCGAGAAATACATGGCCATTAGCAAAGTACTTAATTTATAGTTATAGAAACAACCCAAGTCTGTAAGATGGTAATGCGGTGTGACAGGTATATTTTTCATATCACATAATAAAAAAAGGACCGTCTCAATGTAATTTAAGGTCCTAGGCAATTGGAGAACATCAGCAAAGCTATGTTTTTTTTTTTTTTTTACTGAAACCAATTTATTTACAGTATTCAATATAGTTTCTTTTAATTAAGTCAACAGTAAGATCCACTTATCTAAATATCTAAGTTTCACTGCTACTTATTTATATCTTTGTCATGTTTTACAAATTTGGTTTCCCCTTGTCCCACCGAATAATTGCACAAGGAACATAATTTTACCAAATATTTAGAGAGCATAGCTCTTGAGTTTTAATTGCAACAAATGGTCAGTAAGTTGGGAAAAGTACAGTGAGTTCGGAAACAATAATGATCACCATAGTGTCAAGGTAATCAATAAAATGCTTAATCCACTCGCAGCCATCAATACCGAACAACTATTGTAAACTGAGAACATTACATATATGTAGTGCAAACAAAATTACTCAGTAAAAATATTGACATGAAAAAAAAAAGTGTACTTGTTGGACTTCAGAATCTCATCCATGTATCTTTTGTTCTACTCTTTCCAGTCATATTGCAGCATCAAGAGCAGAGCAAATGGATTCAAGATAAAGGAAACCCGTAAATACTTGATAGGTAATTCTCCTTCTTTTGTTTCTAATATATTTTTATAGCCTATCTTTTTAGTATTTAATTGGTTCACGTGAACTGAATCCTGTTTCCCCCAACCCATGTTCCCTACACAGCAAAAACTACTCCTTTGAAAGATAGTAATTTAATTAAAGAGTGACAATTCAGATCTGGTTCAAGGAATTGCTAACTGATTCATCTTTATGTATTTAAATGATAAACATAGATAAAAATTAATGATAAAATTCAGAATTTATAAAAGCATCTCAAGATTTTCAAATGAAATTCAAATCATAAATTGTAAATTTCAAATTCTGTAACGTAACAGGGATTAAATCGTAAATCTCAAATTCTAAAAATTCATGTGTCATGGTTTGCACGTGGTCTAAAATTTAGTTTGAAGTTCTATATCTAAAGAATCTAAACCTTAAAATTCATGCTATCTTTTGTTACCGTTTTATTTTGTTTGGAAATGATCTGACAGTGGACTATAGATCCAAATAAGTATACTAAATATATCAATTTCGATTGAATAATTTTTCTAATCCACAATATTAGCTAGGTTTGAGTCAGAATATAAATCAAAGCGCAAGGGGAAAGATTCATTTTGAAACTGGATTCAAATCATAAGGTTTCATGGTTTTTGACAGCAGTGTCGTATCCCTTTAAAATTTCACTTTATGCTAATAGAGATGAGACGGCTCCACTTTATACTAAAAAAGGGACGTCACTACTAACTGAAGTGCATTGAACCATCGCATAAATTTTGTAGTTGATGTTTAAAAAAAACCTATCATAAACTAAATATACCATTTTGTTAACATGCGTTTTTGGAACAGTTTTTTTCTAGCGAATTGTAACATATATGTCATATATCATTGTCTACGTTTCAAAATTTACTATTATTGTTCAAATTGATTAAAAAAATAGCATTAACGATTTTCGTATTTGTTCCCAAACTTATAATTTGAAATTTTAAGCACTATCACCATGATATAGTATATGAACTAACAACTAAAATAAAAACAATACTATAGAATTTTTAATTGACCTAGTTATGCATATTCTCTGACTACTGTACACTTTAATTAAATATTTTTGATAGTTTTACAGACGAAAGGATTATTGTAATTGCTACCTAGGCATTAAAGAAAACATCTCTAGTATAAAATATTTTAAATTTTTAATCAATTGTTGAAACCGATGACGACTACGATATTTGAAACTCTTTTAGTGCCTACGCAATTCCAATATATAAATAACACTATATTTATGAATTTATATTCAGTTTCACATGAAATTGAGAAAATATAAGTTAATAATACTTACTAATTCAGACATTAATTCAAAAAATGTTGAGAATTTATTAAAATATGAAACTAAAGTATATTCTGATACAAATCAAATTAATGAATAGATTACACATTGACTGTTAAAAGAATTCGTGTTTTTTTTTTTCACAAAAACAAAACGCTTTACAATCGAAAAAACAGATACAGTTGACAAAAGAGGTCACCCACAAAAAAGGGTATGTCCCAACATGGTCAATTTTAGAGAAAATAGAGCAAACCCAAGCTTATTTTCTCACGCTGTACAGCTACAATGGCAGCAGTTCAAGCGTCAAAAACGAAATTAAGCACGCCTGTTGTGTTGTAGATGCGATAATAAAATGATTACATTATACTAAGATTCATATGCATGACTCAAGGCAACTACTATACAATGTTGTTAAGACAATCAACCACATGAAAAATAAATGTAGCAAAATCACTCCGGATAAACTGAGGCAAAAAAGAATTGGGCATAAGATATTTGAAAAACTTACGCCGATACTGGTAGTAATGACTGAAGTGCAGGCTGCTGTTGGGGTTGTAATGATGAAAATATGGCAGGAAGAACATCAGGCGGCATTGTTTGCTAAAGATGTCTCAATAGATTAGTTGTTCTACCAGCTGTCTGTTCAGTAGCAAGATCCTTGCCAGCACACAGCATCTCAGTGAAAACTGAAACAATTTTAGGAAGAAACTGATTGTACCCAACAACTCACCATCCGACCTTTCAACCATAGAACAAAACTGTTCAGGTAGGATTCTGGCTTCGATCAAATAATTTTTTATTGGCAAGCAGCCTAATCAAACTGGAAGGTTCTGAGATGCATCAATGGCATCACAATGAAATAGGCATATCTTGCCTAGAACCGAGCAGTGTTATCATATGCCATTACGTTATCTGCATTTTGTGCATCTGGTTGTCTAAATTCAGCATTTAACCTTGAAAGGGCCTCCCCAACAAACGGTTGAAATAAAGAACCCCCAAATTCAGCACATGCACCGATTCCATAAACAACACCCTAAAAGATTTCTTCAAAATGTAACCAAATTTCAAACTCAAAGCATCATTTCCAAAATAAAAGAATGCGAGGGAAAGTGAACCCGGCGAACATCTGCATTGCTGTCATTGCATGCTTCTAGAAGGAGAGGAAGGTGTGTGTGCCATAATATTTAAGAGCTGCTTCACCGCATTGCTGTCATCTGCATTTCTGTCATTGCATGCTTCAAGAAGAAGGAAATGAATTCCTGTTTTAACGATAGGTAATAGAATTAATTACTGTCAATTTGAAATTTTGATTACATTTAGTTAATTGGATATTACATATTGAAGAATATGAGAATATTCTTATTAATAAAAGACGTGATAATATAAGAGAATTTATTATAGACTAATTTTCTTTGATGTTTTAAATGAATTAATTTTCCATTAATGGGAATGGAACATATGATTGTATTCATTTGCAATATCGAAAACTAAACTACATATTGAATATGTTATCAAATTTTCAAATACACTTAATTACAATGTAGTCTTTATAGAACTTGTAAAGAAATATAATATTTTGGAATAAACCATTTTGGCTTAAATATAAAGAAAAGGACCGAAATATTACTACACAGCTACCTTTTAATTTTCACATCATGAGTACCATTTCCGCTTATCGATCATATAATAAATTTTTAACTGATGTATGTATATTACATTGCATATAATGAATTTTTAACTGATGTATACATATTAGATTGCATCACTCCTACTGTATTAGGCTTATTTAAGAAACTTGACTCATCAACTATGCATATTCAAACTATAATGATTCTTCTTGCTTGAACATGTGCTAAAAATGTGAACGATATAAATAAGAAATACACTTTTCATTTTATCGAATTGTGTCCTTAGATAACTGTACTTAAATTTCTCCTCAATTGCATAATGCAAGTTGCAACATAGATTAGAGTGAATGGACAGGAAGTCTAATGTGACAAAAAGCAAATAATACATTAAAATATGTGTGTGTGAAATTACGGTCTGAAGCTACAAGACAAAGCAAATTAATATCCAAAATCAGAGAAGTTACTGATGTTCATACAGGAAAAACAACTCAATATTAGGTATCACTTTTCTAGTTATTATAAAATAAATTTATAGTGGAGAAGTAAATTAAGAAAATTAGGAAAATTCAATAAAAAAAGAAGTAAATAGTTACTTTTTACAGACTATAACATTAGAGACAAAGAAACATCAAATTCAAAACATACTTCACTCAGCAAAAGGGAAGGAAAAAAGGTAGCAGCAAAATCTTACACAAACAGGATGCACGTTGAAGAACAAAAACCATCTCTGAAACCTACTTTCGTTATTTATCACCTACATACTAACCTAACTAAAAAAATAAAACAAAATCACACATGGTAACAGAAAGACTTATCCAGTCGAAAGCCTTAAAAAAATAAAACACAATCCACCTTTGGTATGAATACAGTCAACCTGAGTCATTGAAATTTTGACTCTGGTAGTCGAAACGCATATTGATTTATCAACAACAAAGTCGCCTAAGTGATACCTGTTCCAGCATCCTAGTTCGTTCAGATAACACTCGGCAGTTGCATGCGGACCATCTGAGGTATGCAGTTGAAATTTTACAGGTTTCACATCCCATCCATGCACATGTTCGAGGTTACACAGTCATCTGCCTAAGCGTTTCGTTGGTCAACCAAAAGGGAACCGGAAGTATAGGCTACGTGCCGGGTGGCAACCAGAAGTCTACCTCACCTTTCACTTCTAGCCACCAGTGTTGTCAATAGCTAATAGCGCAAAATAGCGTAAGGCCTGCGCTATGCGCTATTTTGCGCTATGCGCTATAATGTTTTTTTTTTTTTTTTCTTACAGAAAAGAAGATCTTAAAAAAAAAAACACAGGAAAAAGGCACAAAAGGAAAAAACTGTATGTTTAAAATCTCCAAAAAGGAAAAAAAAACGAAAATGCATGTTCAAAAAAGAAAAAGCAAAATAGCGCGCTATTCATGGCTGCGCTATGATAAAATAGCGCGCTATAGCGCGCTATTTTTGCGCTACACGGGACCCCTGCGCTATAAGAACCAAAATAGCGCAACCTGTGCGCTATACGCTATTTTGCGCTATAGCGCTCGCTATGACAACTATGCTAGCCACGGTATTTGCTGAAGGTAAGCCACAGTGCAAATTCTTGATTCTTCGGTTCGAATGAAATTCCAATATCTCCTATCATCAATCCCGGTTACAGCCAAAGCAATGGATGAAATTGACAAACAAATTCCTGCTCTTTTCTTCTCCATCCAAATTCCTTAGTTCCTCCATCGAATAAATTTCTTCTACAAAGCCTAGCAAAAAAACCCTTCTTTGTCATATTCGCGATCAAACAATCAGTATTCTCAATCAGATACTTGTAATTCGTAGGTAACTTAGTCATCAAGTAAATGCGTTAACCATATAAATGAGTTGCAAAATAATGATTTTAACATAGAACTACTTAGATAATCTGAAAATCAAACAGAAAGAACCTTTTTTAGAATACCGACATATGAAGCGAGTAAATAATGGTTACCTCGATCAAAATAGAGTTGCGTACAATGAATCGTTGGTTTTCGATTTATTCCAGTTTTTCGAGGATTGACTGTGAAACTGGTTGTTGATATCTGTGGATTTGATTTCAAACTTGAAATTGGCAGTTTTGGGATCTGATTTCAAATCCATTTTATAATGACTCTTCATATTTGTGGATTTGATTTCAACCTTGGAGTTGGAAGTTTTGGGTCTAATTCAAATCCATTTTACGCTCCTCTTTAACGGCCGCACATATCAATTTATACAAAATCTACCTACTACGCTTAAAAAAAAGGTAAGTCAACACCCAAGTTATTGTTTTTCGCCGTCCGATAAAAAAAATCAAAATTTTATTTTTAAGTACGTCCTTTAACAGTTAATTAGATAACAATGTAACATTTGAATAAGGAGATGATCAATACAAACAAGGAAACAAAGAGGCGCTGGTTCAATCAATTCAACGCTCGGTTTGAGCTTTGATAATATTAATCAATGTCGGGCTTTGAAGTTCAGTCCCCGCTTGCCAAAACCCTAATTCCCTTTTTCTTGAATCTAGAAAGAACATGAAATCAAAGAAGAGATTTACCATTGAGTTGTTTTGACCTTTTTCCAAACGTCGAGTCTCTATTTCAGAGTTATAGGGTTTGAAAGTGGGAACAAAAGGATTTTGGAAAAGGAGAAGAAAGGAAAGTAACGTGAAACATGAAGAGAGGGTCTTTTTTTGAATAAACTAGAGAAATACACGGGTGCACGTTTTATTTTCTAATCAACGAGGTGTGAAGAGCAAAACATAGGATGGCAATAGACGGACCCTAAAAAAAATTTACATCATTCAATTTGTCAAACTGTGCAGATTATTGCGTGGGAAAGGTTGGTTGTAAAAGTTCAATCGCAGAAAGCAAATTCTAATTATATACTGAAAATCACTTAACATACACCATTATTTTTCTATAAAATTCTATTACTAAATTACCCTTTTCTCATAGATGTTTTTTTTAAAGACTTTTTCATATAAATAGTCAAATTATTCTTAAAAATATTGAAACTCGATGCAAACTAAATATGTTAATGAATTATTTAATCGTAAACATCATCAGCGAGAAGTCACGTCTAGCCCCCTCATTAGAAGAGTAGGTTCAGTATACGACAACTCTGATTCTGCTTTTCTATTTAGTTTGGTAGCGAATCTAGTAACAAACCATTCTAGTGCCCCAGTATCTTAGGCTCTTTCTGCATAAAGCTGCCAGTAGAGCAGGGTTGAGGTGCAATTAGAGATTGGCTGCAATTTTAGGTTGAAAGTCATTCACTGTCTGGTTGATTCTGGTATCTCTAAACTCCCGTTGGTCTCCTAAGAATAGAATGGATCGGTCCCCTTGTTAGAGCTACGCTACCTCACTAGAGCGACCATCCATGGCATCTATCAATTCAAGCCTTGTTTGGATTAGATTTCCGGCGCAACACCCGAGCAGATAGGCATCCCGAAGCGAAATACCACTTGTCCAGTCAAATTCAAGCGTAGGTGAAGCCTCGCTAGAAGCACAACCGCTTTAAACTCTCGTTCTTTATCTCTCACTTCCCTGGGTTGGCCGGTATACACCACCTCTGCCTCGGTCAGATGTCAAGTAAGTTGTTATAGCATTTCCAGTTGTGATAGTTGTTGTCACTTTCCTCTGTGATTCAATCCCGGGGTTGGCGTATGTGAACTAGATTAAGGGGATGCCCCTGTCTACTCGTATATGAGGGAGTCTATAGAATAGTCTACCGAAGGTGCATGGGAATAGCATTCACTCGTTGAAGTCCAGCCAAAAACAGGGGTTGTCCTCTTCCTTAGTCGTTGTCATTTTTTCGTGCCCTACTCATTATCTGGAGCGACTTCCATACTTATTTCCCCCCGCAAGTCCCAATTAATATAGCCAATTAATATGCTTTCAAGCGTTTGCGCAGCCCCTTTCTTCTTGACAACACGTAGTTCAAGGATTCTTTATAGTAAAGCCATGCTGAAAATGACCAGGAGCACCAGTATATTAATTGGGCAACATCGAAGGACTAGGGATGGCAATGGGGCGGGGCGGGCGCGGGTAGTACCACCCCATCACCCGCCCGGTTGGGTGATTTTTTGCTCCGTGCCCGCTCCATACCCACACGGGTATCCATTAAACGAGTTTTAAACGAGTTGCGGGTAATGGCGGCTATTCGTGGGTATCCATTATATTTAATCAATTTATTTTTTAGCCATTTATTGAAATTATTTAAAAGTACATTTGGTAAAAAAACAAATTAGACCAATTCTTAAATGTTAACCTCAAAACATCAATACATATTTAAACCAATATCCAAAAAAGAAGAGACAACAACAGAAATATCCATCAAAATATCAACAACCAGTTATAAACTGTTGAGTAAAATCATGCATACAAATACTGGATAGCCAACAACAATATTTTTTGTATTGATTATTGATAATAAATCACATTCAATACGGGCACGGGTACCCGTGGATATGGATATCTTACTATCCGTACCCGCCCCATTAATTAACGGATATTAAAAATACCCGTTTATTTTACCCATGGATACCCATTTAACTATCCGTTTCATACCCATGACGGATTTTACCCACGGATAACCACGGGTACAGATTTTTTTGCCATCCCTACGAAGGACCAAGTCATAGCCAAATGTATGGTTGAAACCAAGAAACATTTCGCTACGCGCTTGATGTTTCTGAAAACATCTAGCAATAATAGTCTAATTTACAAGTGTTGATTTATTTTGTAAAATTAGAGTTATTTTATTGAATTTTTTTTTCAAAAAGTTTATAAAAGCTACAGTATTAGTTTAAGAAATAAATTTCATTTTGTTAAATTTTACTTAATTTAATGCAAAGAATTTCTAACTTTAGGTAATTGTGTTTTAAGTTTGAAAGAGGACAAAAGAAAAAGAAGATGGGAACATGGATAATTTAGTAAAAGAAACGGTGTATGTAAAGTAATATATCATATATAATAGTTTATTATAATTTTTGGTGTATGTTTTGCAATTTGTATAAATAGAATTAGCCATCGCAGAAATGTAGTAAAAGTAAGGGGGTAGTAGTTTGTACCAAATTCGAATAGCATGAAATAGGCAGTATGCGGACATAGGCTGGGAAACAAAAATGGCCGAAAGAGACTGACGTTGATCTTCCTACTGCGGTTGATATTGCTTTGGCAAATGGATAACAGGACGAAACACCAACTTATACGTGGCGAACTTCTCAATGAGGTCGTACTAGGCGAAGTTAATAGATCTAGCGAATGTCGAAGTTCACAATTGTGGTATTCAATCTTCGCGTTGAAAAGTTAGGTCAATCTTAGGTGATTTTTGGGGTTGGAGATATGAAAAGTGAAGCTAGATCATCTTCAAAAGAGGATGCTTCAGCCAAAATTGAATTTTTTTTAGCTGAAATCGTCCACAACAAATGTTGGGGATCGTAATATTCAGCCAAATATTACGTGGCCAATTCAGAATTCAGAATTGGCCTCACGTGCCGATTTTATCGGCTCTATTTGAAGTGCGCCGATATTTTCGAAATGCGTCGACAGAATTGGCGCGCTTTATGAAGCACTGATAAAGTCGGCGTTGTTCCCCTTTAACATTTTAATGTTCTTTTTACCTATACTAACTCATTTTTACTATGACGAAATAAAATGGTTATTATTTTCGTATAAAATAATTATGTTTACTTAGACCTATATAAAATAATTTAGCTTCAGATCCTAATAATAGCTGATTAATAACAGTACAAATACAATAGAACGCGAATGCCAAAATAAATAACTACATCATCACTACTGCATAAATTCGTACAATCATAAAATAAAACACGAGTTCAAACAAGTAAACTTCATAACTAAGTATCGCCATAGTGGTTCCATAAATGATTCATAAGGTCTTTTTGTAGCTAGTTATGGAGTTATGCATCTCTAAACATAATCTGATGGTCCAAATGAATGTTGAATTCCTCTTCTATAATTTTGCGTTTTGTCGGAATACTTTGGGTGCTTGCGAAGCACCTTCGTATTCGTAGTGGCGTAGCCCTTCATCCATATCTCGTTCATATTCTATGATCATGTTGAATAGAACAATGAAGGCAAACATGATTGTAGACATCTTTTTCCTAAACCACAACCGACATGGATTACTTATCATTGCAAATCTAGATTGTAAAACGCCGAATGCTCGTTCTATATCTTTTCTTTGTCCCTCCTGCATCGCCGCGAATTTGGCTTGTTTAGGAGTCAATGGATTTGGGCATGTTTTAACAATGGTGCTACATTTTAGGAAAATGTCATCACCTAGGTAATAGCCATGGTTGCAAGTACTTTGGCCAATGGTAAATGTTAAAGTAGGTTCCTGGCCTAAAGCAGGATCATTAAACAGATGTGATCTTTCTATAATATTTAAGTCATTATTCGAACTGGGCATTCCCAAAAAGCGTGCCATAACCACAAATCATACGATGCTACAGCTTCCAAAATGATGGTTGATCGCTTTTTCTTGCCATTGTGCGCACCTTGTAATCCCTTAGGGCAGTTCTTCCATTCCCAATGCATACAGTCCGTACTTCCTAACATGCCCAGTCATCCCCTACTTTCGTGCATCTCTTTGATTCGCACAATATCAGCTTCGTTCGGAGACCTTAAGTACTCCTCTCCGTAGACGTCCACCACAGCCTGATAGAAATTTTCAAGTGTTTCAAGTGTCATGCTCTTCGCAATTCGGTATGCATCGTCCAATGCATCTGCAGGAGTGCTATAAGCTAACATTCTCATAGCAGCCGCCATTTTCTGTTCACCGAACAACCCATGTGTCTTTGATGCATTTTGTTTGTACTTAAAGTAATCATTGTTACCTTGAATACCCACAATATCCGAAGAAATAGATTTCTCCACATCCTGTACTTCTATGAAACATATCAGGCCCGTAAGTGCAGTTGTCCTTGAAGTGATCTTGCATCAGAGACTTATTGTAACGACCTGACTTTTCGAACATCGAAAGTTGACACTAAATACATCCACGGTATTCGTGTGCCAAACATCCAAGTGCCGGAAGTCGAATTGTTCGGTAAAATAAAAAAAAAGTAGAACAAGGAAGAAAGAACATAACATCAGAATCTCACAGCGGAACGGAAATATATAATATCAACATAGTACAAAGGGTTACTCTGAATAAAGGAATTTCAAAGTTACAATAACCTAAGTACCATAATCAGCCTGGACAGTTATAACTTCCTGTCCTCACAATGCTGATATGTGCATAACTAATACAGTACAACTGAAATAGAAATAGGTAGATAGATAATGGAAGCCTCCAGCTCGTCTTCCGAACTTTAAAGCATCCAAAGTAAAACCTGCCATACTCAGCCTACTCGAAGGAGTACATGAAGATTTTAGGGAAAACAAAAACCAAGCATCAGACATGAGTCTGGTATAAGAAAACTCAAGATTGCATGTAACAATATTGAGGGGACCGTGCAGATAACCACTCTGGTTTTCCCCTCAAAAGAAACCAACCATTTATTAAGTTTACTATAGTTGTATTATAGATAATGTCTAGGGTGTAGAATATAAATAAATCACATATATGGAATGGTTACAATGGTTACATTCGACAACTATTAAGTGTACAAACAAAACCGCTAAGGTACGTTCGTATATTGGATTTTCCATCGAAGATCTCTCAATACAGATCCAAACTCCATGCACAAGGGTCAGAAAGTACCTTCGAGCGTCGCATATCTCTAGATAAAATATACTATAAGGTAAACACAACTGGCCCACGCACGAAACACCGAAGTGCACCATGTGGAACCAAATATATCCAACTCCCGCGCGCAACTTCGAGGAGCTCCCACACGATTCGATATAAGCATACACTAGATATGGAGTCAATATATCCTGCCATAGGTTAGCAAAACCTCAGATTGTGCTCCTACTCTTTTTTTAGCCATATCCGATGTCGAGGTTTCGTTCGGCATCTTTCACACGAGTCTTCATCACTCGAACACAACACGAATCCCAAATTGGATTCCTACTTCTCGAACAGATCACGAATCACTACTTTGATCCGAGCATCACGAGAAGTTTCCTAATCTTCATATCGATTGACTTTTCTTCTTCAACCGCTTCCAAAACGTAGAACTCGTACTCTAGTTTTGAAGTGGTATTCGATGAGTAAAACACTTATCGATCCCGGACTCTTCAAAACTAATCGATGAATTTCCGGTTAACTCAATTCCGGTTCTTTTAAAAGTAAGTGAATGCTAGAGACGTTTCATACCAACACTCCTCCCCGGGGGTTCTCATTGGTATGGAATCGTGAAGCTTTCCCGATACTTCTTAAGTTATAGTGGTATAGTTCGATAGTCGACTAGTCGACTATCTAGTCAAAACAATAGCTTATAGAAACCATGGTTCTTGCACTTAACTCGTTTCCGACATTATCAACTTAACTATCCCTCGGTCAAGAGTGAGGCCAGGTAAGTTAGAGCACTGGTTTCATATCACCCCTTGCCTAGACACCCCATTCTTGACACTCACAGATAAATAAGCCTACCCGTCGGCTTATTAGAATTAAGCACAGTATCCATGATATTCAATAAACAAGTAAGTAATTAACATGGTTAACACGTTTCCAACATTCCTAACCTTTCTATTCCTCAGCCAAGAGGGAAGCCGGTAGGTTAGAGCTCTATTGCTCCGTCCCTACTCGACATCAATCTTAACTCTCACAAATAGATAAGCCTACTTCGTTGGCTTATTAGTGTTAAGCATTATCAGTTACCTTTTTAATCTAATGACTTAATCATGACAAGGTTTAGCAATTCATAACCCTTTTCTAGCCTTTGTTTTATTTGGAAAGATATTTTATAAGAAGATATTTGGAAGATATTTAGAAAGAAGATATTTTGAAAAGAAGATATTTTGAAAAGAAGATATTTTGAAAGAAGATATTTTGAAAGAAGATATTTTAAAAGAATATATTTTAGAAGAAGATATTTTAGAAGATAAGACCATTTACATAAATTTAAAGAACATTTACAATACTTAGAAATCCAAAATTCAAGGTTAAACGGGTAGTTTTGCACTAGTGAAGTTTTGGTCATTTTCAAGGGGTTACTTAGCATTTTACTATTCAATGACTTCAAGGTAGTAAACATAAGTAATACAAGATTCGAAATGATAAGAAATCACTAAAGATGTCATTACAAAGTTCCATACAAGGTGTTGTAAACACAACAATTCAAACTGCATTTATAGCGACTATCGCTATAAGTGTACTTTCAAGTTTAAGTCCACAATATGTCAATTCCCTACTAATCCTTATGTGCTTTGTTTCAATTCCATTCCACTTGTTATACAAGTTAATTCAAGTCCAAATCCAAGTTCATTCAAGTCCATTCCAATCCATTAACATGGATTACATATGTCACTTACTTTTGAAGTAAGAATCAAGTTAACATTTTTAACATAAGTTACGAACATTCAAGCAACTTTAAGCATAGTTAAAAACATGCAAAAGATTTATGTTCGTTGTCCTAAATAGTGAGTAAACTCACCTTAATCCTTAGCAAATCCAAGATCCAATAATAAGAATAAAGATCCAAGAATAAGAACAAAGATCCAAGCTAGCAACCTCTTTCCTTCCCTTGTTTTTCCTTGCTTCTTTCCTTATATAACTCACGACCAAATATGAAAATTGAGAGGGGCTTGGATTTTTCAACTTCTAACTTGCTAAAAGGTCTTGCAATGATGTAAGAAGGCTACACTCAAAGTTTGAGTTGATTTGGAGTTGGTTTGAATATAGTTTGAGAAAGTTAGTAAGGAAGAGGAAGAAGATGAAGATAAGCCATTAAAAGCTTCACTTTTGCTTAGGAATTTTGTGTAAGAAAGAAGAAGGTATACCCCTCCTTATATAGGAAAAGGAAGGTGGATGGGAAAAGACCAAAATGCCCTTAAAACCCTAATAGTAATTATGATATATGAGATGATGTGTAAGGGAAGTGAAAGGTGTGTAAGAGATGGTAAGTTTGTTTTTTCAAGTAAGCATTCATTTGTATACATATAAGAAGCTTATATACATACACTTAGGACATTTTCTAAACTCTTGATGTGACTAATTATGCTTACAATATATGTGTATATGCATATATGTGAATACATACACATATATAAAACAACGTTGCAACGATATGAAACAACTTCTATTCAACGATAGGATGTGAATCTGGAAGTTGAATCTCGATCATACTATTAGTTCTTTATCAAATGATTTATTTAAGTAAACAAAACTTGAAAATAAATTCATTAAATTATTTAAATAATTAAAACAAGCATATTCAAATTATAAAGAATTATTTGAATATTTAAATACCCAAAATACAAAAACTTTCTATAAATGCTCATTCTTTAAAATGATGACATCATCAATATAGTTAGCCATAAATATGAAAAATATTTTTATTCGCTAATTACTTTCCTAATGATTAATTAGAAATTCATTTTAATCTTCAACATGTTTTATTGAGAAAATAGCTATATATCGATAAAACGGTTTTCGGTCATATTTTCGACATTTTTCCAAAAAATATTTTTTTTGAAAACATTTTTCTGAAACAAGTCTAGGACATTAATTATTAATTAAAAGATGTTTAACAAGATTATAAAATCATATTTATAATATTTAACAATATTCCAAATAGTTACGATATTTGAAGATTAAGTGTTCTAATTTTCCGGGTCTTTACATTCTCCCCAACTTAAAATATTTCGTCCTCGAAATTTAAACAAGAATGAAAATCAAAGAGGATAGAAGAACAAGATGCATATATAGATTACTTCTAAAAACTGTATACAAACTAAACACCAAAAGACATACGATACTAAGATAGGAAACCCTTAGTCTAAGATCAAGTCTGGATAAGAATTCCTCAGATTATCCTCCGTTTCCCATGTACAATCACGAGCATCCTCACTCTATTGTACCTTGACTAACTTCACAATCTTAGTCCTAAGTTTCTTTATATCTCTATCAATAATTCGAACTAGTTTTCTCAGCATAGTCAAATTCGGCTCCACTTCCAAGTCTTCTTGTTGTGACGCTTCTACTACATCGAGGGATCATGCACATACTTACGCAAATGTGATACATGAAATACATTGTGCACCCCTGATAACCTAATCGGTAACTCGAATATATACGCGAGTGTACCAATCCTTTCTAGAATTGGAAATGATCCAATATAACGAGGAGCTAACTTCCTAGCCTTTCCAAACCGAACTACACTTCTCATTGGCGAAACTTTTACAAATACAAAGTCTCCAACTGCAAATTCCAAGTCTCTTTGCCTTTCATCTGCATAGCTCTTCTGTCGATTATGTGCTTCCTTGATTCGCTTATGAATCTCTAAGACCTTATCTGATGCTTCTCGGACCATATCTGGCCCAAGTACAAGGCGATCTCCAGATTCTACCCAACATGATGAAGATTTGCAAGGCCTTCCATACAATGCTTCAAAAGGTGTCATCCCAATGCTGGCTTGATAACTATTGTTGTATGAAAACTCAACAAGTGGTAAGTGATCTTCCCATGAACCTCCAAAATATAAGATGCATGCCCGAAGTAAATCTTCTAATACTCGGTTCACCCTTTCTGTTTGCCCATCAGTTTGCGGATGGTAAGCGGTACTCAAACTGAGCTTGGTCCCCAATGTATCATGCAATCCCTTCCAGAAATGACTTGTGAAGATTGGATCTCTATCACTCACGATACTACTTGGAATGCCATGAAGCCTAACTATCTCCTTAATATACAACAACGCCAAACTAGAAGCAGTCCTTATTGCCTTTACTGGTAAGAAGTGCGCGCTCTTGGTTAACCGATCTATAATAAACCATACACCTTCATTACCTCTCCTCGTCCTAGGCAACCCATCAATAAAATCCATAGAAATCTGCTCCCATTTCCACTTAGGAATCTCGAGTGGCTGAAGTAGCCCGGCCGTCTTTTGATGACTACCCTTCACTTGTTTGCACTTTGCACTCC
This sequence comes from Allium sativum, assembly GCA_030737875.1. Lineage (NCBI taxonomy): Eukaryota > Viridiplantae > Streptophyta > Magnoliopsida > Asparagales > Amaryllidaceae > Allium > Allium sativum. The sequence goes on from JASFAX010000231.1 coordinate 54,470, forward strand.
TACTTACAAATATAGAGACATCCCTTTTCATGCCCTCCCACCAGAATGTTCGCTTCATATCTTGATACATTTTAGTTACCTCTGGATGTATCGTTAATCGTGAATGATGGATTTCCGTTAGAATATCCTGCTTGATTTCGTTAACATTCGGAACACATAACCTACCATTCATCCTCAAAATGCCATGGTTATCTACTTCAAATCCGGGCCATTTCTCTGGAGCAATGTTCTCACTTACCAATTTAGCAGTCCTGGCAAGATGAAGATCTCTAAGCTGGTTCTCTTCGATATGACTAATCAAGGTCGGTCGAATTTCTACATTTGCCATAACAACATATCTTCTACTGAGCGCATCGGCTACAACATTAGCCTTTCCTAGGGTATACATGATGTCTATATCATAGGCTGCAAGAAACTCTAACCACCTTTGCTGCCTCATGTTCAAGTCTTTTTGCATAAAAAGATACTTTAAGGATTTATGGTTCATATATAACTTGAACTTCTCACCTAACAAATGATGCCTCCACATTTTTAATGCAAACACGACTGCTAATAACTCCAAGTCATGATTCGCATACCTCATTTCATGTGGTTTGAGCTGACGGCTTGCATAAGCAATAACTCTTCCATGTAGCATCAACACAGCACCCAACCCTGTTCCACACACATTGGTGTAAACAGTCAAACCTTCACCTCCATCTGGCACAGTATGGACAGGAGCACTAGTTAACTTTTCCTTAAGCTTTATAAAGGCTTGCTCGCACTCCTCTGTCCATACAAACTTGATATCTTTCTTCGACAGCTTCGTTAAACAAGAAGCGATCTTTGCAAAATCTTGAATAAACCTTCTATAATAGCCTACTAGACCCAAAAAGCTTCTAACATCTGTAGTGCTTTCTAGCCTTCTCCAGTCTTGAACAGACACAACCTTCACAGGATCAACAAAAATACCTTCATTAGAAACAACGTGGCCCAAAAATCTAACTTCCGAACGCCAAAAATGACACTTCGAGAATTTTTCCTTCAAAACATTGTCCCTCAATGTTTCTAGTACTATCCTCAAATGGCGTGTATGTTCTTCCTCGGTCTTAGAGTAGACCAGAATATCATCAATGAATACAAGAACAAACTTATTCAACACATCTCGAAAAACCCGATTCATTAGGTCTACGAAATATGCTGGAGCATTAGTTAGACCGAACGACATAACTAACCACTCATAAAATTTATCGGACATAAAAGCGGTTAAGGGTACACTCTCCTCTGCTACCCTCAACTGATGGAATCCCGTAGCAAGATCTAGTTGGGAAAACACTTGAGCTCCATGGAGCTGGTCGAACAGGTCATCTATCCTAGGCAAAGGGTACTTATTCCTAATAGTTCATTTGTTGAGCTCGCGATAATCGACACATAATCTTAAAGAACCATCTGCCTTTGTAGCAAAGACAACAGGCGCTCCCCAACTCGAACGACTTGGTCAGATCAAGCCCTTCTGTAATAGATCATCCACCTGAATAGATAGCTCCAACTTCTCCTTTGGTGCTAACCTTCGAACAAGCAACACGATAGGCTTTGCATCTTTAACCAAATCAATGCGAAACTCTATCTCCTGATGAGGTGGTAAACCTGATACCTCCTCGAAGACATCTGCAAATTCTCGAACAATGGGAATAGAACTCAATTCTTCCTTCGCCACATCCAAGGAATAAAGGAAACTAGTCATAAGTGAGCTAGGTCCTCCACAAAATACTATGAAATATTTCCCTTCATCTGTCTTAAATGAGACAGTTCCCTTCTTACAATCTAGAACCCCAGAATATTGAGACAGCCAATCCATCCCGAGTAGGACATCAAAACCCATAAAACCCAAAACATATAAATCACAAGGGAAGAGTTCGCCATAATAAGAAATCAAAACTCCTAAGCATCCCATACAAAGATTTGCCGAGCCTCCAATAGGGTTCGACACACAAATAGATTCTAAAGCCATTACTGGCTCAAGTTTCAGTTTATCAACAAGAGTACGAGAAATGAAATTGAGGGAAGCACCGGTATCAAATAAGACACGAATAAGAATGCCAAAAATAGATAGAATACCTTCCATAACTTGCTTCCCCTTTGCTGTTACAGAAGTGGAAGGTGCTGAAGCTAAAGCAAAAGCTCGAGGTTGTTCCCCCTTCTGAAGAAGTGGACACTCCCTAGCAAAATGACCCGGCTTATGACAGTTTTAGCAGCCATCCCTTGGAGCAGACTGAGTTTTGATTGTCTGTGATTCAACCTTCGGATACTTAGCCATTGGTGCCTTAAGCACAGCTGCCCTTTCCACCTGTTTCTTCTTAGCCTCCGTACAGTTCTTAGCAAAATGGCCCTTCTTCCCGCAGTTATGACATGTAAACCTAGATATATCTTTATTTGGTTGAAACTTCCTCTTATTCTCGCCTGTCGGTGCCAAATTAGCTAATTTCGGAACCAAACCATCAAACCTCAATCCCATGTTTACCAAATCCAAATAGGGTGCCAAGATGTGGTTTGTCATATCTCGATGAAACTCAGGACTCAATCCTGTAATGAACTTATCATTCTTCTTCAGTGGCATATCAATTAGACCTGGTCCGAACAAAGACAATGTAGTGAATCGCTTCTCATACTCTGCTACCGTCATAGTCCCCTACTTCAAGTCCATAAAACTCTTGTATAATAAGGTCTTCCCAGCTTCTGGACTATATTTCTTTTCAAATTCCTCCTTGAATTAGGCCCAAGAAAAGTCATCCTCTTGGACACCCAAAGTAATCAGATTCCACCAATCCATAGCCGTATCAGTTAAATGTCGTGATGCCAATTGACGCTTCATTGCATCATCTAGCTCCATATCCCCAAATATACGGTCACATAGCTTGACCCATGTCTGAACTTCTATGATGGTTTCCGAGCCACTAAACCTCTTTCCCCCATGCCTTTCATAGTCACGACACAGTGAAGCAAATCCCTTATGAGGCCTGACTTGCACGACCTCCTCTACAACACCTATTATTGGATCCTCCACAGCAGATGCATTCCCCCGTGCACGATTCTCACCATTAGTGACAATACTAGCTCGGCCACTTCTACCTCTGCCTCCTCTAGTATTTGCAGTACGAGTACTCATAGTTTACTACCTGAATTATAGCAAACATCTTTAGAATTTGTGACAACCTGGATTCCGGCCGACCGAATTCTTTTTAGAAAAATCCAGTCCATCAAGACCCGAGTTGGGTGCTCTGGTATCCTGCAGAAAAGGACAGAGATAAAGAAAGTATGTCAGAACTCGTGAGAATCTCTCAGCGGAAGGATTAAAAAATATAATATAGTCAAAACATAGCTTTTTACCTTATTTACAATACTGCTAAACCAGTATCCAAAGCTATACCATCTTTGTCATGAACCTAACCTGGAAGTATGTAATGAGGAGGGGGTCAGAACACAAGTTCTGTGTGAGTGAACTTATAATAAGCTTCTGTATAACCCTACATATACCGTTCCGTATATTTCTTAGTTATTAGGTTAATCTCATTATTAGCACTCAAGGCTAAACGTATGTCGTTCACTTTCACGTACTAGCATATTAACCTAGTGCCTTGAATATGTGGATACCCCCTACTCGTATTTTCTTCCCCACATATGTGTACAGTCCCTTTTCATTCACCGTACAGACTTTGTTACGTAAGTATATACTATATTAGCGTAGTGCCATCATTTTCGTAATTGTTTGGACTGCCACGTTTCCTTATTTTGATTAGGGCTTATGCCAACTAGGACTACTAAGGATTATGTTACCTAATGAAATACGCCCGCTAGTCTAGAACACACTACCCAGAGAGATATATGTTCCTAGACCTTCCCCGTGTAAGTATCGTGAACCGTTTTCGAAGACTAGATGCACATGTACTCTATATGTGCTACCCGAGTCCGTGGCTGGGCAAATCAAGAAACACAGAACTCAGTCGGGAGTTTTCAGATATCTGCCGTTGCAGATGCTAAGGTTCGTTTTTATTCCAGTGGCTATGGTCCCACTCGACCCCTCCCTCAACTAATGAAAGGCACACCTTGAAAAATGAGAACTGTACGCAGGCCCCCTATGCCCCACTAACCTATGGCCATCCTCACCCATAACTAGATAGCAAGTATATGGTCTTTTGGAGTTCTCCGCCTTTCCGCTTCACGTATCTCGACTGACTCAAGATGGATGGTAGACGACGAGTTGCTATCACAGGGCTGCCGTTTTCTCGCCGAATCACCCTGGTCCATCCCAGTCTTTAGGTTGCCATAATTTGCAACCAAGGCATACCCTTGGTTCTTCTAACGCAGACCTTAACCTCTGTGAGCCTAGGAGGATCATCTGTAGCCTCACAGAGGGATACCAAGAGTACCCTCACGTCCCCTTGAAGCCTCGGGCTTCGTAACCCAATTCGATGGAGCCTTCCTTTTTTTTTCTCGGACCGACGTTCGCACCTTCCCGTGCCTTAGGGCACCATGATGATCTACCTCTTGTGGTTATTCATCCTACAACGTACGGGCCGTCCCCAAGCGCCTTAGTTTTACATGTCATTAGGTCTACGCCTAACCATTTATTTTGTGCTTATCGGTTTCCACCTTTAACTTGGTTATTCGATTTAACTTCTTAGGGTTTCCAAGTCTCCCTGGCTTATTTATCTATACTTAACTCACTTAAGTCCATTAACAAGCCTTATAACATGTCCTTTATCAATTTCATAAATTATCCTCTTTGTGGGCCACAACAACATGTTATATTTATTCATGGTTAAGTATGCCTTATCCCACATATATACTGATTAGGAGAGCAATCCCCTAAATACCAGCCCCGAAGACCGAAATCAACATCAGACTGATACTCCAGGAATCATTCTGCCCAACCAACATATATGATTCAATTTTACTCCTTCTTTATTTTCAAGCTCTTAATTTTGTAATTGAGTATATCCTCTCTTATAAGTTATTTCATATTTTTCCTTATCGTTCTTATAACTTATCTTTTCTTATAAGTCGTCATTCCCCCTTCTTGTCCCTAGGACAAGTCTAACCCATTATCCTCTTTCTTTTTCTTGGTCAAACTTTTTAATAGGTTGTTAACCATTCCCCATATTCTGTCAGTAGTTCAGACTAAACCTTTTCATTATTATATACACTTATCTTACTACGGTTAATTCTATACTTACATGTTCATACATATCTAGTTTTATTACAGTTAAGTCTATACTTACCTGCACCCACCTTATTCTCTAATTTTAACCATGTCACCCACATGTCTTATTATGGTTGGTATTCTTTAATTTATTTATTATGCTATAACGATATATGACCACCCACATTGGACTAACATTTTGTGGCTGCTGGATGCGCCGGGCGGTTCCGGGCAGTCTTACGCCACAATCTGAGTCCAACCTCGTGTCATAAACCATTACGCTCAAATTCTCTCCTTCGACCCCTCACATTAGACATCAATTGTGGCGGCTGGATTCGCCGGGTGGTTCCGGGCAGTCTTACACCACAATCGTGTCTAACCTCGTGTCAAAGGTTCATTTATATTCATATTTCACCTAAACCCCCAAATTTCATGCTATACAGTTAAAATCAATTCTTAAGTCTAGTCAAGTGGTCATAAGTTAGACCAATTTCATGTTGTTTTCATAAAATATGATGTAATCCAATTTCCCACCTTTTGTTCAAATTTACCAATCCCAAATCATTCATTTCCTATGGTATTCCTACTTTTAATAAAGCCCAGGTTCCCTAGAAATATGATTAACATATTAAATTTACCAATTCCCAACCCATGTTTTGCTTCTAGTGTCATAGGCTAACTTTACAAGTTCATAAGCCAATTTATATTCAAATCTTTTAAATGATGATAATCTTATTCCATAACTCATATTACGTTCAAGCTTATACTTCCCAATTGGTTTTCATATTCAAGCCTTGCTAATGTCATATCGTACCCAAACCCGTTGGGGTTCATAACCAAACTCTCCAATTTATGTCATATTCCAAAATCAAGTATTTCCCTTTTTCGTTCGCAATAATCATTCAATCGTATTTATTTCGAAATAGACCTAGGCTCGAGATAGCCTAACTTATAACAATAAAAGAGGAAGGATAAAAAGGAGAAACATAACCATAGGCATAATAATTAGAATTAAACGTACGGAAGCATTACAGATCCAATCTTTCATAATAATTTCATTTCATGTTACATGGGGAATGTTTGAACGATAAATAATAACTTTATACAAAAGTTGTATTATAACCCACTCACATTGGTTGTCATCTTCAAAATAAGGATTAGATAACTCTAGAATTTCTTTCCCTCTTTTTCTTAGCTTGAATTTCTGTTTTGAATCATCTTTAATTTCTTTTTGCCACGAATTTGCGAGTTTGGATCCATTATCCTCTCTTTAAATCTCTTTTCTATCTCATGTGTTGTTCTAGATCTCATTCATTTTATTTTACAGAATAGGTGTTGTAGAGAGAGGAAGGAAGAATAGGTTCCAAGCTCTCTTTGAAGCAGAAGAAGATAACGAGAGGGGGAAGAGAGAGACATGGCTTCGCCAAGAGTTGTTGTGGAGTTTATAATGAGCCTAGAGTTGTTTATATAGGTGCCAAAGTATGAATCTTGCCCCAGAACTAGTCCAAATACGTCAAAGTGTACCTAGAACTGAATCTGGGAAAAGTGGAGCAGGTCGACACCCAGGTCGACTATAGTGTCGACCTGGGGGGAGGTCGACTATATAGTCGACCCCCTGGTCGACCTGCCCTGGGCGGGATTTTTCCCGCCCAGGCTTCCTGTGTTTGAAATTCGAATTTTTGCTTGTTTTTCGAGTTGTCTAGCATAATTAATTTCTGAAATTTCAAAACGCTATATCTGACTCATACGGAATCCGATTTTCGAAAAATCGGACTCGATTCTATGCAGAATTCCGAGACGAATGTAATGTTGAAATTCGTTTGACTTAATTCTTAGTTTTAAGTTAAGTATTCCATATTTTCCATCATTGTTAACTGATTTGTTTTCGTGTATCACTATTATTATTAAATATCTCGGAATATATATATATATATATATATATATTTATATATAAATGCGGGGTGTTACAGAATTCTTGAAGACAGAATTATTTCAATGAAATGATACAAAGAAAGGTTTACTACCAAGAAAGACCTTATTCAAGAAAGGGTTGCAAGAAATAGACATTCCTAAGGAATATTTTCAAAATGTAGTTTTCAAAATACAAATACGCTCTCATATGTATAATACACTCGATTCATTCTAGGGTGTCACTTACCCCATCTCTAATGAGCCATACCCAACCAAAGCCAAGGTGTTCGCTCAACCTTGTGCTCTAATACCAAAAGTAACGACCCGACTTTTCGAACCTCGAAAGTCGACACTAAATACATCCAAGGTATTCGTGTGCCAAACATCCAAGTGCCAGAAAGTCGAATTGTTGGGTAAAAAAAAGTAGAATAAGGAAGAAAGAACAAAACATCAGAATCTCACAGCGGAACGGAAATATATAATATCAACATAGTATAAAGGGTTACTCTGAATAAAGGAATTTCAGAGTTACAATAACCTAAATACCATAATCAGCCTAGACAGTTATAACTGCATATCCTCACAATGTTGATATGTACATAACTATACAGTACAACTGAAATAGAAATAGGTAGATAGATAATGGAAGCCTCCAGCACATCTTCCGAACTTTAAAGCATCCAAAGTAAAACCTGCCATACTCAGCCTACTCGAAGGAGTACGTGAGGATTTTAGGGAAAACAAAAAGCAAGCGTCAGACATTAGTCTGGTATGAGAAAACTCAAGATTGCATGTAACAATATTGAGGGGACCGTGCAGATAACCGCTCCGGTTTTCCCCTCAAAAGAAACCAACCATTTATTAAGTTCACTATAGTTGTATTATAGATAATGTCTAGGGTGCAGAATATAAATAAATCACATATATGGAATGGTTACATTGGTTACATTCGACAACTATTAAATGTACAAACAAAACCGCTAAGGTACGTTCGTATATTGGATTTTCCATCATAGATCTCTCAATACAGATCCAAACTCCATGCACAAGGGTTAGAAAGTACCTCCGAGCGTCCAATATCTCTAGATAAAATATACCATAAGGTAAACACAACTGGCCCACGCACGAAACACCGAAGTGCACCACGTGGAACCAAATATATCCAACTCCCGCGCGCAACTTCGAGGAGCTACCGCACGATTCGATATAAGCATACACTAGATATGGAGTCAATATATCCTGCCATAGGTCAGCAAAACCTCAGATTGTGCTCCTACTCTGTTTTTAGCCATATCCGATGTCGAGTTTTTGTTCGGCATCTTTCACACGATTCTTCATCACTCGAACATAACACGAATCCCAAATTGGATTTCTACTTCTCGAACAGATCACGAATCACTAATTTGATCCGAGCATCACGAGAAGTTTTCCAATCTTCATATAGAGTCACTTTTCTTCTTCAACCGCTTGCAAAACGTAGAACTCGTACTCTAGTTTTGAAGTGGTATTCGATGAGTAAAACACTTATCGATCCCGGACTCTTCAAAACTTATCGATGAATTTCTGGTTAACTCAATTTCGGTTCTTTCAAAAGTAAGTGAATGCTAGAGACATTTCATACCAACACTCCTCCCCGGGGGTTCTCATTGGTACGGAATCGTGAAGCTTTCCCGATACTTCTTAGGTTATAATGGTATAGTTCGATAGTCGACTAATCGACTATCTAGTCAAAACAATAGCTTATAGAAACCATGGTGTTTTTGCACTTAACTCGTTTTCGGCATTATCAACTTAACTATCCCTCGGTCAAGAGTGAGGCCAGGTAAGTTAGAGCACTAGTTGCATATCGCCCCTTTCCTAGACACCCCATTCTTGACACTCACAAATAGATAAGCCTACTCGTCGGCTTATTACAATTAAGCACAGTATCCATGATATTCAATAAACAAGTAAGTAATTAACATGATTAACACGTTTCCAACATTCCCAACCTATCTATTCCTCGGGCAAGAGGGAAGCCGGTAGGTTAGAGCTCTATTGCTCCGTCCCTACTCGACATCAATCTTAACTCTCACAAATAGATAAGCCTACTTTGTTGGCTTATTAGTGTTAAGCATCATCAGTTACCTTTTTAATCTAATGACTTAATCATGACAAAGTTTAGCAATTCATAACCCATTTCTAACCTTTGTTTTGTTTGGAAAGATATTTTATAAGAAGATATTTGGAAGATATTTAGAAAGAAGATATTTTAGAAGATGTTTTGAAAAGAAAATATTTTGAAAGAAGATATTAAGAAAGAAGATATTTAGAAAGAAGATATTTTAGAAGAAGATATTTTATAAGAAGATATTTTAGAAGATAAGACCATTTACATAAATTTAAAGAACATTTACAATACTTAGGAATCCAAAAATCAAGGTTAAACGGGTAGTTTTGCACTAGTGAAGTTTTGGTCTTTTCCCATCCACCTTCCTTTTCCTATATAAGGATGGGTATACCTCCTTATTTCTTACACAAAATTCCTAAGCAAAAGTGTTTCAAGTGTCATGCTCTTCGCAATTCGGTATGCATCGTCCAATGCATCTGCAGGAGTGCTTTAAGCTAACATTCTCATAGCAACCGCCATTTTATGTTCACCGAACAACCCATGTGTCTTTGATGCATTTTGTTTGTACGTAAAGTAATCATTGTTACCTTGAATACCCACCAATATCTGAAGAAACAGATTTCTCCGCATCCTGTACTTCTATGAAACATATCAGGCCCGTAATTGCAGTTGTCATTAAAGTAATCTTGCATCAGAGACTTATGTATTTAGCTTGATTTCGGTGTATAGACTTCCTTTCAGGAACCGATCCCCTTCGAGTTGTGGATGATGAACCGTAGGCTTCATTGTATAAGTCCTATATTTCTTGTATTTCTTCTACTTCCTCTTAAAGGATTTCTTCTTCCTACAAATTGCTATCAAAAGCCATCATGCATTTCATAAAATAGGAATCCATTTTTGTTTGTGAATATGCTTGTGTATGAGATATGGTTTGAAATGTTGTTGTTGTATATAAGGTATGAGGTCTTGTTTATTGTGTAGCTTTATTTTTTTTTGTGTTCCTTTATTAAATTGTGTGTATCTTTATTGGTTGGAGTGTGTTGTTGTTGGTAACAGTGTATTTGCATTGTGTTTGCGTGCAGCTTTATGGGTTTTAGTGTCCCTTTATAGATATGTGCGTAAATGTAGTGCTCCTTTATTAGTATGAGTGCTCCGTTATTAATACGAGTGCTCCTTTATTGGTACGAGTGCTCCGTTATTGTTATGAGTGCTCCTTTATTAGCACGAGTGCTCCTTTATTGGTATGAGTGCTCCTTTATTGATACGAGTGCTCCTTTATTGATAACTGTGTTGTTCTAATGTGTAGTGTTGGTTTCATGAATTTCGGTGATAAGACGAGGAAGTTATGGATGTTACAAAGTTCGGCCATGGAAGTTTTTCACGATGGGTAGCAGCGGTTTTCCAACGTAAAAGAATAGGTGAAGATGCTGACGTGGACTTGGTTAGTGGATATTGTTGTTTTATATTATTTTATATTCGTTTAATATTCATAATAGTAAAATGCATATAGATTTTGCATACAAATTCAGTTCGACACACGGTTGGATCCGTTGGGATCGTATCGAAATTCTGGACAACATGGAGCTGTCATGGACTGATTCTGAGACTATTAAATTTTAGGCCTTCATTTGGATTTCAAACGCGTTCAGAATGAAAGGTGAGTGATTAAACCCACTCACACCTAACTAAATTTTAAGCCTTCATTTGATTGTTTAAATTACTTATTTGTGTTAATATGCATAGACAATGTAATTTAATTTAAATGTTAATATAAATTATACGGTTAGAACTTAATTACTAGTTTAAAAACCTCATACCTAATGACTAGTAAACTACTGATGTTATCTTGAACTTTTTGAGTGTATTGATTTTGATAGATGCCTCGGATTATATATCTAATGTATTGATGTGTAATTCATCTTGTTATTTACTTTGTTCATATATGACAATTGTTTATGTTGATAAGTCCCAACAACTTACCTTAGATGTTACAGGCATCAAATAAACCTGGGATTGATCATTAAAATGAATTAAGAACGTTGGTTGAAATAATAAATACCTATGACCCTGATTTGGATTGAAATGATATATATCCTTTCCCAAAATACTAAAATTAAATTTTAAGTATCGCTTGGCCATAGGATAGAAAATTTTATATGGACACCGGTTGGTTAAATTTAATTTGTTTAACCTTGAATCTTGAATATTATTTTAAGACAATATAAATGTTGTTTTATAAGCTGATTTCCATTGAATTCGAATATGAGTTAAATCATTGAAATTGATTTGTTCTATCCACCTTTGAAATTTATTTCAATTAACCTTGATTTAAGGTGATATCTGAATTGGTGAACTTAATATTTGTTATCAATAGAAATCATTGAAAATGAGAATTTGATTGGAACTTAACTATTTGAATTAAATTGATTGGATTGAAATGGTTGCAAAATTGAAATTTAATCGATTAAAATATTGAAATTGAGTTGGCTTGATTTGAAAGTGGAATATGACTTCAAGTCTAATTGAAATTTTGACTAAACAATTCAAATTCCAATTATTGTATTTTTAAAGCATTATATTAAACTTCTATATATATATAATATTGTTTTTTACTTATTAATTATTTTGAATAATCTATTTTAAAATTATATTAAATAATCTATTTTTTAATAATCTACTACTTATTTTATAAACTTCTTTAATATTTAACTATTATATATATAAACTAAATTTTAATAAATATCATTTTATATTCATACCTAGTATTTAAACTTTTATTGTCCTAACTATCTATTTTCAAACTATTAAAAAAATATAATCTACTTTATTATACACTTCAACTATTTTAATATTTAGATTTATTTTAGAATTGGAATTGTTTCAAGATTCAAGTTTGGTTTTAATGGAGATTTTATTATGAATAAAATTCTATCTTGACTGTTGAAATGATTTTAAAGCAAAATCTGATATTTTGATATGAAGTATGAATCTCTTTGAAATGTAAAAGAACTGACCAGTGTGAAAAATGTAAACGTTTGGTTATTAAAGAGACCGGGATCAGATATTGTAATACTCTCTGCCAATACCGAAAACCAATTTAACAACTGTGTACATGGTGGAGAATCCAGAATGAAGTAGGTTGGTTTGGCGAACGCTACTGGAATTAAGTAAGAGAACGATGATGGATGTCCTTAACCTTCAGGTCATAATTAAAATGACTAAAACAGGACTATATCGGACCAACTGGGGTTAGCTACCCTCATTGGAAACACTTCTTCTTTAATTACTATAGCCCCTCGATTGACTTGATTTGAAAGATGTGCATCCTTGATTTGGGAATGTTGTCTGAGGTGGGAGATAGTCGCGGCTATGCGTTACCACCAGTCTGGGCGTGCAACTAGTATATTCCTACTCTGGGCATTCCTTGTGTGCCTTGTCATATTATCCTGATTGAGCCTCCTACGACTTTGATTTGTACCATACCTATGGAGTGCCCTTTGATAGCCACTGGTTCATAGTGACTTTACGGTATCTGTATAGAATACAATATTATAAAAGGTGTAAGGGTAATAATGGTAATCCCGCTTATGCTATTTTTATATTTAAACATAGACACAATTATAATAGCGTATTGTATTATATAGTATCTAGTTTAACGGATCCTTAGGAAATGGAAATTCCTGTGACATCTCCTAAGTTATTGCACTCATATTATCACATGAATTTGATTTAACTGATATGAGAATATTTTAGTTTCCAATCTGAGTGTTTTTGTCTTTTCATTTGTGCTCGGGTCAGCCTGAGTTTTTCAATTAGTGAAGACATAGTTATGAAGATGAAGATGGAGCTAAACAGTCGTATTTATTATTTTTATTATTCCGTTGAAAATATGGGTATGTTTTATGATAGTTAACTCTCATAATTGTTGTAAAATATAATCAAATGTAATTTAATAGCTGCATGAACTATTATTTGTTTATTATATTTTGTCCTTCCAATGTAAGATTCTGTGATTGTTTTTCTTCTTTCCTCCTTTTCTTATATTTATCCAAATAACTATATGTATTTTAGATTTGTTTAAGTCGACGTGTGAGAATTATTATTGATTTGAACGGTCAAAAATCTTGGTTGTTACAAAAATGAGTGATCCTCACATGGAGGAGAGCACTCATGTACTTTTATTCCACACTTAAAGAAAGGAATTGTCAACAAGCTTGACAGGTAACAAAAGACCCCCTTGTACAAGAAATAAAATAAAATAGAAAGCCCACCAAACTTAAAATACCAGGTCCAAAATAAGAGAACACAACAGTTAATAAATAAAAAATACAAAGAAAAAAACTATCGTACAACCACAGGTGCACAAAAGACAATTACGAATATGTAATTATTATATGTATGTATATGTAAATGAGAATGAACTAAATACCGAAGAAGATTGAACTAATAAACAAAGATGTAGAGAATGAAACAAAAAACATTGAATAAGCAAAAGCAAAGGATAAGAATATAAAAGAAAATAAAAATCCATACACCATAACAATGTAATAAGCACCAAAAGGAGATAATATAAACATAAACAAAAGACATATTGACCAAACAAGCTCAAGCATGAATAGGAAAAAAGAAGGCAACTTAAAAATGTGATAAAATAACACTAGATTAATACTAAATGCATAAAAAAACAACAAAACAGCAAAATAGCACCAAAGAACCTAAGGATGCAATAAAGTAATAATATTATTATTAAAAAATAAATAATACTTTGAAATATTCAACTGAACTCTTCAATTTTTAATAAACTCTTTGAAATGCACATTATAAAGTTTATAACTAGGATTTGAAGTCAAATTATAATAATATAGAGAAATAACATAAATTAGGATATCCAACTCAGAATAAGACTTAGCAAAAGCACATTAATTCCTCTGAAATCAAATATACCATCAAGTTATTAAAAAGATAGAGTTAAAAAGATGTATTTTAAGTCTAAAATCATTCCAATAAAATTCACAATTAAAATGATTACAATTTAAATCAAAATCAAGACCTTAATAACATTGCTTAGAATAATCTTCATGATATTACAATCAAAATATGAATGATTATTATTTTTCAAATAATTATTACAAAAATAGCAATTATTTTCAATAAATATTCTTTTTAACAAAAGAAATTCAATAGTATTAAATCTACAATGAAAAATTAACCACATTAGAATTTTTGTTTTAGGAAGAGCATTAGCTTTCCACATTTTATTAAACAAATTCACTTTAACTGTAATGACCCGAGTTTTTGACGATCTTGGTTGTCCGATATACAACACATATCGAACATCCAAGGATCGAAAATAACCGGAAAGTTAATAGAAATAAGCTAGAGGGTGAGGAAAGATAAGGTAGAAACTTAGAATAGAAGAAGAAGAAGAACAACATCAGAGTAACACAAACCTCACAGTGGAACGAACAACATGTAATAGATAACATATCTTTGAAATATAAATCTGTACATGTATACAGTAACATTATAAGAGTACAACACTTACAACGCAGCGAAAATAACTATAGCTATATAATTCTGAAGCCTCCTGCTCTAGCTCTGCAAGTATCTGTAAATCCTGACTACTTGACTGCCCGTACAAAATTGGACACCCAAGAGTTTAGGGAAAACAAAACAAAATAAACTCTGGGCCAGTCATGGGACTGGTATGAGTAAAACAGTTTAAAACAGTTCGAACAAGTAAATGATATCTCATAAGACCACGCCGTATAACGGAACGGGTTTTTCCCTTATGAGAATCCAACATATCTTTATATCAAAAACCTTTTGATATTGTAATAATGTCTATCAACCACAATATAATAATCATCTAGCAGAAACGCTTTCATCTCACGTTCTACATATATAGTATACAATCAAAACCGCAAGCACGTATTGGGTAATGGATTTCCAACTATGACAAGGTATGGAACCACCTTTCGCTAGTGTACCTCTAGAGAGGAATACACTGGGTTCAACAAGAACATCTTGCAACCCGGCCACACATGACCGACCACTCATTTCGCTTGAGTGTATTGAATGTATATCACCAACGGTTGGGATCAGCAACCATTTCCCGAATGGGACAGCATCAACAATAGATTTTTAGAAGTAAATGAAACTCTAGATCAGGTGATTATACACCCTAATAGGTGCGACCTACATAGCCATGCTGCCTGCCCGATTTCTGTCATTTACCGGATGTGAGGCTAGAAGCTACGCCTATCTTTTTACATATCATATCTTCATTTACTTAGAATGCCACATCGTCATACCCGCCAAATCACAAATTGATTTCCCCAAAAATACCACGGGTATACAGCTAAGAGAAACGAATTCCTCCGCCACCAAACGTGAGTACGTTTGAAGAGATCAACTTACGCAATCTATCAGATATACTCTGTCAGACCTTCGTCCATACGAGTTGTCCTGGGACTGGACAAACCGAAGGCACTATTCAGTATATCCATTTTAGGCCCTATTATCTAAGATTTATACAACAGCCTTTGCACTTTACTTCGTCTTCAATATATTCAGCGTACTTGATTCGCGACGCATATGCCAATACGGAGTGGTTCTTTGGATATTAATCCAACTGGTCTCTCCATATTAACAACGTTAAAATGGTCAAAAACTTCGATAGTCGGTGAGTTAACTATCAAAGAAAAACAGGTGTGCAAACAACGATATTATTTCCGGATGGAAATTATATCGAGCAATCATCATTTAACATTTATCTCTTCAGTTCATTAATCTACTTATCTCCTATTTCCATATATTCTAAATTATTATCTTCTATTATCAGAAAACGTTTCTGATTTTTATTTGGAAAACATTTCCAAACTCCTTCACGATCAAACCTTACCATTGCTTAGTTAAGAAGGAAGTCAATCAAGTTGGGGTATAATTACCTCTTAGACCTTAACTGAACAACGTTTTAACTTCGAAATAGTCAAGGTTTATCTTTTAAACCTTTAACAAACTTTTTTACATAACTCTCGTTCGAATAAATCTCTATTCGATAACTCCTCCCTTCGAATAACTATATTTGATAATCTCTCTTACGAATAACTAGATTCGAAAACCTTTCTTCGAATAAACTATATTCGATTAACTCTATTGATTTAACTCTAATCGATTAACTCTTTTCACTTAACTCCTTACTTAACTCCTTTCAAATAAACTATATTCGATTAACTCATTTCATTATATTCGAATAAACTATATTCGATTAACTCATTTAATTCTATTCGAATAAACTATATTCGATAACTCCTTTTAACTCGATTTGAATAACTAATATTCGATAACTCACTTTGAACTCGATTCGAATAACTAATATTCGATAACTCACTTCGAATAACCAATATTCGATTTCTCTTCTCGAATAAACTATATTCGATTTCCCTTCTCTCGAATACACTATATTCGATTAACCCCTTTCGAATAACTAATTCGATAACTCCTCTCGATTAAACTATAATCGATAAACTCCTTTCGATTAAACTAAAATCGATTGACTCCTTTCGAATAACTAATTCGATCACTCTAATTGAATAACTGATATTCAATTAACTCTACTTGTCGATTTACCCTTATTCACTAACTTTGTTTGCTTTATAAAGATTTCCTTTCAACAACGTTTATTCCTTTATAAAGATTTCCTTTTAACAACGTTTATTCACTTATAATGATTTCCTTTTTAACAGCGTTTATTCACTTATAATGATTTTCTTTTTAACAACGTTTATTTACTTATAATGATTTCCTTCTTAACAGCGTTTACCCACTTAAAATGATTACCTTTCAACAGCGTTTATCCACTTATAATGATTTCCTTTCAACAGCGTTTATCCACTTATAATGATTTCCTTTTAAATTATCTCCTTCGAATCATTTCCTTTTAAATTATCTCCTTTGAATCATTTCCTTTGGATTATCTCCTTTTCTATTTGTTTACTTAACAAATAACTATTCCCTTTTCAATTCTATTTATTTAACCAATAAATATTTCCTTTATCTTTTCTATTTATTTAACAAATAAATATCTCCTTTTAACTTTTCTATTTATTTAACAAATAAATATCTCCTTTATCTTTTATTTATTCCCTAAATAAATAAATCCTTTTACTTTTATTTATTACCTAAATAGATAAATAATCCCAATTAATCTATTTGTAAATGTTCTACAAATATTTCCTTTTTATCTCTATTCTATTTGTAAATGGTTTACAAATATTTCTCTTTCTATTTGTTTGACAAATATTTTCCTTTATATTTGTTTTACAAATATATTCCCCTTTATATTTGATTTACAAATATATTTCCTCTATATTTGATTTACAAATGCATTTTCTTTTAACAAAATCCTTTTCCTTATATATATATAATCCATTGATTTTATATAAATAAATTATTTTCAAAATATACTTTGAAAATCCCTTTTCTACATTCTAGTATTTCTTACGGTATTTAAAATACCAAACAATGGTGATCGATATCATTCAAACACATATAATCAACAACAGATTATATATCACATTATATACACAATATATTAAAAACAGAAAAATACATGTTGAGTTGGATTCCTCCAACCTGTTTACCTGCATCACAGATGTTAGACAATATGATTAACATCGATTTCATTTCGATATGAAATATTCTGCTAAACAGAATCAATATTCAATTAACGATTTATATCGTTATCTATAATTTCAACCAATACATAAGCAATTCAACCAAACAATTAACACACAACAATCAACTGATAACTATCATTTCTAAGAATACGTTGTAAAAATAGAACTGTTCAGAGTTGGTGAGTTTTACTCACTTTGGCAGTTCATCGTTAAAGAACGATAAATTGTTTGTTTGATTTGAATCAAACAATTTATTTCGCCCTAAATTCAAACAAGCTATAATCCACTCCCAGTCAGTTCCATTGGGTAGTGTCCGTCAATACGATCCCAACGGATCTCGTTTCACAGAATTCTGTTCATGTATGACATATATATCGTTGTTATAAGTTTGTATATACTAGTTTATTATATAAAACATTAAATTTAACTCAATTGGGCCTTACCCTTTTTGACAGCCCATCTCCTTCTCATGGTTTAACGTCTCCCTCAAATAACAAACCCGATTCCTTTAACAACTCATTCTCCCATCCGTTCTACATTTTTTTCTTTTTTTCTTTTAAAAAAAAACAATTGGGCCTTGTCTTCACAAATCAGCCCAATGTCCTATCCTTCAGCCCGTTCTCGAATACACTAACCCGCCACCAAAAATCCATCTTCCCCGATGGAAAACACACGCTCCAGTAAAAACAAGAACTCCACCATTTTAACAACCGACATCAACATTTATTTCTTCATCCCAATCCGAGCACAACCAACACCAACACCACAAGCTCGGCCTTCCCCCATTCCTTGCATCGTCCAGCCCTAAAGCTACAGTAACAGTGCATCACGCGAAGGAAAATGCCCAGAAATCCTCACCTCTTCCTCTCGTTACTCCATTAAAGTCAAATCTAAAACCATCACAACACACATCTTCATCTCCTCTACAAAATCATACTCACCACATCAAGTTCGACGCTTTCAGTCAGTTTCCCACCCTCAGTTGTTCACGCGTCCACTACAGTAGGCATCAACACTTTGAATCATAAAACCCCTCAAGACAAATACGCGCAGAAGCTATTTTCCACTAAAACACATATATAACACTCGATTTACACTTTGAAGCTCAAATCCCCCAAATACTTGAACCCTAGATAGTTGCTGTGTAAATTTCCAGCGAACCCTGGGTTCTTCGAATGCTTTAAAATATATATGAGGTTGAAGCTGTTGCCTTGCCGAGTTCATTGAGATTGGTTTTATAATTTAATATGAAGTATTGAATTTGTTATGGATTTTTACTTTCTATTTTGTTTTGCTGATTTTGATTGAGGAAGTGGAATTTTCTCTGTGCTTTTAACTTTGTTTTGTGCGGCTGTTAATCATGGAAGCGTGGCCTTCCCTTTGATCACTAAATTAATTAGGATATTTTTATTTTAAGTCTTACACTATTCGGTACTCGTTGCCTAGAACTTGGTTAATGTACGGACTGCTATCGACAGAGATAAAGGTACCGTTGTGTCGAGCAAGGTTCCCCGATTCCAGAAATATAAAAATATCGGTAGATAACTCATATTGTGAAACCCCAAGATATTTGATATAGGATGCAAAACACTCCAAATAAAAAGTTGCTTATTTAAATAATTAAAATTTACAGTAAAATTCTAAAAATTAAATTATCGTTATGTCCCAAAAGAACCTTATCTAAATTCAAACCCGATATTCAAATATTTTTAAATAACCGTTATGGCCACGAACGAATATACCGCTGTTTTTCTGAATATTTAATTTGGACATAACTAAAAATCTACACGAAGAAATCCTGATTTTTCTCTTGCACTAGAAAAATATACTTCACCAGCTCCGTTTGTTTCTTGTTTCACAGAAATCCGATTTAAAACGAACCATGTACATTCAGTTGAAGTTCAAATCGCCAAATTACGAACTGCAGTGCCATTTCGAGCTCGGTTTTAATTATAATATAAATTATACGTTCAAACTGTCGTTATTTAAATATATTTGTTATTCTAATTCAATTCTAAACTGAATTATATATTTTGAATTTGCCCCATTCACACCATATCGCCATTTCAGTCAATTCTGATTATTTCAGAATTTAATATATTATTAAATTATTTATATTAATTAAATATTCCAATATAATTTAATTAACGACCATTACCCTAAATCACTATATAAATAATTAAATAAATTAATTATTATACCGCTGAAAATGCGGGTCATTACATTAACCATAAAAAAAACTAATAAAATTATAAAAAGAATGATAGGTATGTTTCCACATTTATCCTAAAATCAAATACTAATGTCATTTGCATTATCGATATTATAAAAATTTAACAGAGCACATAATGAGGGAAGCATTTTTAATGAATTACCTTATAACATATGGTTAAAACTAGAATTACATGGAAAACTACAGTTAGGTCTATAAATATTAGCAATTAAAACATTTTTAAAGTTAAAAAAAATTAAACCTTGAATTTCACTTTGAAAGGATTAGAAGAAATCCAACTACCATGCCAAAAAGAAGTATTACTACAAGAATGCACAATAATTTTAGCGCCTAATTTAAAAATTCTAAAATAGGCATTAGATATTTCCGAAAATAAGAAAAAAATATGTGGGTTGTAAAAAGGAATGATTTAAATTAAAAAGCCTTTAAATCGTTGATTAGAAACAAGTTCTTTCCATTAAAAAATTTCATCAAAATCATTAAATTTCCAAATCCATTTGTCAAGTAAATAAATTATGAAGATTAGTAATACTTAACCCACTCTAATTTTTAGATTTACAGACCATATCCCAATTATTATTGAAACTATCACCACTCCAAAGGAAATCTCTTCTAATCATGTCGATTTAATTAGTGAACCATTAGGGAAATAGATAAAATGACATCCAATAAATAGAGAGAGAAGATAAAGTAGAACTAACTAATACAACTCTACCTTCCCTAAATAAAAATCTAACATTCCAATTAGATAAACGATTGCTAATCTTATCAACAATAACCTTTCGATCATCATGCTTAAGATTTTGAGAACGACTCCAAAAATCTAAATTGGTGTTTGGTTTATTTTTTATTTTGTGTTTTGAGTTTTCAGCACTAGCAATTAAAAATAGATACAGTGAACAAACGACGGAGGGGATGGAAGGAAGATGGAGGGGAACATGGGGATGATGGAGGGACGATGGAAGGATGAATTATGTCTCATCCATCCATTATTTCTCAAAACATGGAAAATAAGAAAAAGTTGTTGTAACAACCGTATTTTCAGAACCAACTTAAAATTTATTTTAATGGATTTTAAGTATTAAAGATGATTTATCTCGAGAATAAACAATTTAAATTTTATTTTTATCAAAGTTAGGACATATAAATCAAAATTTAACTAAAACGAACTCGAAATGGCGCGGTAGTTTGAAAATTTGGTTTTGAACTTTGAATTGTAATTTTCTAATGAATGTAAGAAATTAAGATTTCACTTTATGAATTTTAAGTTGTGTCTAAATTAAAATTTAGAATAGTAGCTACGGAATTTAAATATATTTTTAAAAGGTATATATAGCCTATAGAAAACTCACGTTTTGCATACGGATGAATTTGGACTCGAAACCACTTCCATTGAGTTCAAAATGCCGTTTGCATGCTCGAAAACTATAAGCTTCGATATGTTTCGAGTTCGTGAAAATTAACACTTGGGTTGGGTCTTGGTTTAGCTAACCTAGCTCACCATATAACCCCTAAATCAACCCCTTTCTCCCATTCACTTCAACATTTAGCCAAATTAGAAAAAAAATGTGGAAAGGAATGGGAAATTAAAATTCCTAAGCTAGAGTTCTTGATTTCAAGCCTGATTCTTGTTGAAATCAAAGGTAAGCTCCTCCATCTTCATCTCCATCTTCTCCAACTCAATTCCTCTTCTATTTTTGAGATTTCCTAAACCTAATTCATAGGAAAATTTGTGCATTCATGTGTAGATTGAAGTTTTGTGTTCTATATTGGAAGAGAGAGTGTTCTAGCTTGGTTATGCGCCTCCTTCTTCCACATTAAGATCAAAGGTGAGAGCTTTGTGAGTTATTTATGAACTCACATCTATGCCATAAGTTATTAGCTTGTAGAAGTGTGATTAAGTGTTCATTTGGGTTTACATACGAATATGAATTGGTTAGATAAGTATACACTTTCCGGTTCATTAGTTTATGTTCCATTGAATTGAAATTTATGATTAGAATTGTCCACACAATCTAATTCATATGCTATGAGTTGATATGGTGATATTGCGAAGCTCCGTTGCCGCCCCGCCAAAGTTCTAAGTCTTCAACAGCCGCTTGAATCGTATTTAATAGTTTTGGTTAGAAATTTTTCCTGTTTTGGAATTTACAATAAAAAATCATTGCAAATCTCTTGTATGAATGTTTTTGCATGTGAGTTTGGTGTTATGAGTTGCTTCGGTGAGTTATAGAAGCCTCATTTGCATGCACATAACATCATAGGCCTTTGGGCATTGTCCGATATCATTTTGAATATGTTTTCTAGGCTGATTGCATTGATTTTTGAGGTTTAACAGCCATTCGGTTGTTAACGGCTGAAATAATGGCCTACCTTCGGTTGTTAACAACCGAACAGAGAAAAACAGATTTTTTTTTTTAGGTTTAACAGTCATTCGGTCGTTAACGACCGAAATAGTGGCCTACCTTCGGCCGTTAGTGGCCGAACAGATGACCATTCTTCGGCTGTTAACAACCTAACAGAGGAAAATGAACATAACTTTTTCATACGTTGTCGGAATTCAGCGAAACCGGATCCGTTGGAACCGTATCGAAGAGAGATTTGCAATAAAACTAATTTGAAGTGATTTGGAGCTCATGGAAAATTCTAGTGGAGAAAAATGTCCGATGTAAACTATCGAATGTTCATCGTTATTTAACGACACTAGAACCGTCAGTTAAAGACTGACGGAGTGGAAACCAAGGTGAGAACTCTCTCACTCAAGTCATTTGTACAGTTATTTATTTTTATAACTAATTATGTATTGATTGCCTATGATTGCAATATTTGATTGGTGATTGATGGATGTTTACAGTTTTATTGTTATCATTATATTAAACTGTGAAAATATAAGATAAGTGCACATGGATTGTGAAGTAAACCCACATGGGTATTGGGACGATAATTTTACACATCACCCAAGTATGCAAATAATAATCATTGGATGTTGATTGAAAACCCCACATGGGTCTGGAAATGATAATAACTTCACACATCTCCCTTTGTGTTTAGTGGTATGTCAATCGATTGATCGACAGACCATAGTAAGCGTTATTTAATTATATAATGCTTATACAGTTGTAGATTACACCCTGGATGGGAATTGGATGTTTAATATTTGTTCATCACCATTTTTGAATTCATGCGATGTGTGGAATCCATATAAATAAAATTATATGGTAATTGATTGAGTCACATTCTGGTTCAGAGTATAAACGAATATTTTGATATAATATTCAGTGAAGAATCAAGATATGATTTTTATGTCCGATTTTGGGTGGATACGAGAAATATTAAATTTGACTAAACAATGAAATGTACAATTTTAAAAGATAAA
>JASFAX010002221.1:0-46882 GCA_030737875.1 Allium sativum
AACCTACCGATAAATCCACTCAATAACTCACTCTATATTGAATAACTTCTATCAGCGGCTCAATACCACCTAAAGGATCAAAATTAGTAAAGTAGTATACATCAGCATTTTGGGGAAACAATAAAAATGGAAAGGTCCATTGAGGAATGGAAGTGGAAACGCAAAATTTTTGACTGATTTGGGAGTCCCAGTTTTCATTATTGTAGGAACAGTCTAAAATGCAAGTAAAACCTAAAACGTTAGCACAAACATGATATAGGCTTTCAAGTTTTTCATAAGCTACATCTGCTTTGTCATTCCCCACTCAAAATAACTTCAACTGAACCTCTTTGCCTTGCTTTCCAATGCCATTAATCAATGCATGATCATTCGTAGATTCATCATTATCACCAACATCTTTCCTTGAGCAAAGATTACCTGTCACAACAACCTCATGCATAACGGTAAGGTCTGACTTACTAGATTTAGACATACTGGAGATTGCAGTAGTATAAAATTTTACAAACACAAGATCCCTAACAACACCAAGGAGAGGAACGCTCAAAGATGCATTTGGAATTTGAATAGACGAGTTAGAAGAAAGATCGTAATCCATAGAGAAAGCAGTCAAGAAAACCCGACCAAATGAGCAGTCGAGAAAACATAATTGCAAATTTAAAAATAAATAAAGATGTGTATTGGTATGAAATAAGGATTTTGCCGTATTTCACACTGTTCGAAAGCCTAAAAAAATTGAAAGAAATGTCTTTCAATTATGGGTTTCCGTTGCGGTAAATACCTTAAGCTATGGAAATAGATTTTGTACATTTTAACAACCAAATAATTAGGGAAAAAAAATCTAATTTCCTAAAGAATAAATTGTAAAGACGAAAATTAAATGGGGGTAACATTAGCGAAAAGAATTATGTAGAGGAAAAGCAATAAGAAACATATGAAGTACATAATGAATGGGGAATGTAACCTATTATAATAAATGATATAAGACAGGAATGTAATATAATAGGTAAACTTGACATAGAGACAAGTAGGATTATAACATGCAAGTTATAATTAAAATATGAAATGGAAAGTAAGAGTCTAATTATAAATGAACCTAGTCTACGGGAAATAAACTTAATAAGCAAAATCCACGAATATAGTTATGGTAATATTATAACACAAGGTTAAAATTAAATGGGAAAGAGAGGTGTAGGCTTATAATTAACAAACTTATAACTGAGGAATTAAGTTTAATGAATATAATATAAGCAATGGTCTATTCTGGTTATGAGAGTTGATTAGAGAAAATAAGCGGCCAACTAAAGCTAATAAACTAATAACTTAAATGCAGAATAAATAAGTGAATGTTTAAATTAGCTGGCAATACTGTAAGTAAAACAAGCGTGTAGTTGAAGATTATACGTAGGGTATAATAATGTAATGGTGAGATACACTTGGACTAGGTCGTTTGTATTTGGGATGAAGAGCTCAACAGAGCATATCATCGAGGGTGTTTGGAGACATGAGAGGAGCACATCCAACTTATTATTCGACGGGACTGGAAGGATGTGTGGGACTCCTAAGATGCATGAGGAAACTCTGTGATGGCCCTAAGTGGTAGGCCTAATGAAGCTGTACCTACAAAGGCATGGTCTATACGGTTACAACCCTTGAGTATGCCTTAGCTGCATCTTTGATGGCGCGCAACCTGCAGATTGATGGGGATGATCTTAGAATGATTCAAGGCAGCCTTAAGGGGGAAGACTTTGTGGTCAAGACCAACAAAGGATAGTAGGTCATTGGATATCGGTCGTTGTCAGTCGGAGCGTGTACGGGTAAGACCAGAGCTATGACAAGAGGCCAATGATATTTTACTATCGGGTCATTGGTTGAGGGACCACATGTTTGTTTAGACTGGATCGTAGGGGGGCCATTTATCTCTTAGAATAGTCTTTCATTAGCAGCAGTAGGCTAGGTGAGGCCTTGAAGAGCCACCAAAAGGGGCAGACCTATCTTTGGATATCTATATTATAGGCCTAACGAGGCCATCCTTTACAAATATGTGTAAATCCCCCAAATGAGTTCCTTGGAGGAACTCAGGGACCAGGTCACCCTCTTGGCGTAGAGGTAGAGGTGTATTCACTTTCGTAGTGTAGCCTAGTATGCTTTCATGGCGTAGCATTGGAGGTCTAATACATTTCTATAGTACGATCATGGGGACCACTCGAGGAGGATACTATTGGGAGTACCTCAATATATTGGGCATATAGCTAAATATACATACATACATATATATATATACATGTGTCTCTCTCTCTCTATATATATATATATTAGGTTAGTCTATTGGGGAGTAGATGAGTACGATTTATTTGGAAAATTCGTAAGTATATTGAGATAAACCTAAATAACTTAATAAATGTGAACCGACGATAGAATGGTATATGTAGTGTTATTTGTATAAAGTATAATTTGTCCATTCACTAAAACTTTTGTTCTGACCCCCTCTTTATATCAAATCTGCAGGTTGAACAAGTGGTTAAGATTCTGCAGCTTAGAGACACTTGTTAGACAGTGTCATTATATTAGCAAGTGTTCACCTATTATTATATTTTATTCCTTTTTGCTGTTAGATTTTTATTATTAGCTCTGATATATTTATCTTTGACTTCTATAGGATACCAAACAAACCAACTTGAACTTCGATAGATTTGGATTTTTGAAAAAAAATCGGGTCTGTCGAAATTCGGGTTGTGACATTTTGTATCAGAGCTTAGGTTTAGGATTCCTATATGGATATTGAGTAAGCATATTTGTATCTTTAATATATATATATATATATATATATATATATATATATTATACTTACATCCATAGAGGAACCCACTAACTAAGTGAACAATACGTGTAGGAAGTTGGGGTATTGGTTTTGTGCACTAAGGAAGAGGTTATGGAAGTTTTAGGAGTACAAACCCATGAGTGGCTAGGGTTGAAAGTGTACAAAATACTTGAAAAAATAAGAAGATTCTATATGTTAATATTTGAAATTTTGGTATTTCAGATTAGTGGATTAGGAAGTAAAGCCTTGAAAATTGAGAAAAGATTAAGAAAGAGAAAATGAATTAGGAATACACACACAAATATTTGTTGCAAAAATGGCTCTAGTCTTATTCTTTAGTTCAGACATAGTTTGGTAGGAATTTATGAGAAGGAGAAATTTAGGATAGAGAAATGTAACTTTGCACAAAGAATTTGGAAAATGAAAAAGTTAGAAACCACTTTGTGCTCAGTCTCACAGTTAGAACTTCTAAAAAGAACTTGAAAAAAATGGAAATGTAGAAAAAGATTTCTAGAAAAAGGTTTCAAGTTTCAAAATTTTAAAATTTACACTTTTAAAAATTTACTGTTTTGTAATATTAAGAGTTGCGTTAAAATCATTTTTGAGAAAATTGTGCAGCCTTTTTTTCAAAAAGTGTTGAATGCGTAAGCAAGTTGTGGGGTTAAGCGATATAACTGTTTAGGAGAATGCGTGAATAAATGAATTGGCCTTATGGGGTGCGTAGGTGAACTTCAGTGAAATAATATATAAAAGTTTTTTTAAAGGACGGACTGTGACACACTTTAACTTGTTGAAATTAGAAGAACTATAAGATAAAGTTTCAATGAATCCACAAGTTTGTAAGTAAACAAGTTTTCTTAAAGTGGCAAGGGAATATGCAGTGAATGGGGTGTATAAAATATAGGTGAAGCACCATATTTTATGCTACCTATTTCAATAAATTAATAACAATTTTGAAGTTCCCTTGTTACTTTACATAGAACACAAAAGTCCTCTTTAGAAAAGTTCATAGAAACTTAATCTTGTTTAATTAAAGATAATTTGATAAGAAGGATCCCATAAGTGTGCATGAACAGTTAACAAATGTTTGAGGAAATTTTAAAAAGATGTTTCAAGTGGTTGCTGTTTAATAGAAAGAAGTAAAAGGTAATTTAAAACTTGCATGGCTCAAGGGAAGAGGATAAAGACTACATGAATAGGGAAAAAAAGCAAATTGGGTTTTTTTATAAGTAAATTTATGACATGGTTAGTATTTAATAGAAATCCTTTTTAGCACCCCTTGAGAAAATAGAAAAGTTTTCATTTACTATAGATTTGCATTCCTATGTAGTGTTCTATTTTAGAAAAGTAGAATAGTTTAGTGGTTATTTTCTTCCTAGATGTTTGTGGTGATCACTTGTAAGAACAAAAACATAGGATATTGTGAATAAAATGAAAATGAAGGTAAAAGATGAACAACTAAAAGGAAAACAAACAAAGTCGACAACTGTAAAAATTGAGAACAATAAAAGAAAATGAATTCTTCCTAGTGAGCTTGGAAAACTGAAAAAAAAAAATTCTTATGTAAACTGTGTTTGGAATAGAAAATAGTATTTTTTTGTAAGATTAGTAATTAAAGTTTCCAAGTATGGGGGAAAAGTGCGTAAAAGTGGATGGAAAATATGTAATTTTTCATTTTTTAACCTCTTTCTAACATAAGAAATTGAATTTAAAACATTAGACTATTCTGAAATTTGCAAATTTAAAGTTTGTTGGTAGGATTTGAATGCAAAAATTGGATGAACTATGCTCTTACTCTGTAAGAGTAAGAGAAAAATTGTATGAGAAAGTATTTTTGATTTTCAAAATATTGCATCCATTTAGAAATTGCAGTATATTTAGAATGTGTGCATCATGTTTTCAAAAGGTTTTTCAAGAGAATTTTCATTCATATAGGAGGTGTCGCTTACGCATTCATTGCAGTCATGTATTTTTATGTTGTATTACACATTGCACAAATGCACAAATGGTTGCAAAAATTGGATGTACACATGATGGTTGTAAATTATGCGATAATTCTACCCTTATCGAATTTCGGGAACAAAATTTCCTAAGGTGGGAGAATGTAACACCTCGCATTTTTAATAAAATAATAAAATAAAATTCGTAAAATCTTTTGAATTTGGTCATAGAACAAGCATCACTGCGGCTGTGACAATTTTCTGACCAATTTAGACCTATAGTTTGAAGAAAATGGACTTAAAACGAAGAAGATATAATTAAATGAACTTTCAGAAAAAACATAAAAAAAGAAAAGAAAATAAATAATAGTAACATACATAAAACTAAGAGTTTTAAATGTTCTAATTTTATAAACAAAAATGTAGTGTGGTTCAATGGTTAAACACTTGCCTCCCAAGTTGTAACACGTGAGTTCGAATCCCACTAACATCAAAATTTTAAATTTTAAGAAGGCTAACCAAAATGATGCATGTTCTAAGAGAAAAATATATGTGTATGTACATATAAGTAAAAATTACATAGATGAGCATGTGTAATATGTGTGTGTGTGTGTGTATGTGTTTGTGTATGTATAGACATGAAATTCAAAAGTAACATGCAATTAATCAAAACAAGTACGAAATAAATTTTGGGATAATGTTATATGAATTTTGAAATAAATGAGGGGTGTGCGTGAATATAAACGCGTAAATTTAAAATTGAAATTGAAAGCGTAAACTAAAAATGGAAAACATCAATGAAATGATTAGGGAATAATAACATTTAATAAGAAAAAATTATGCGGTTATTAACGGTTTGAAATTTTATAGTGTTGTACAAATATATATACGCGAAATAATTCCAAGAATGAATGCATTTGAAATTTGAAATAGATTGGATGAGAATGGGAAATAAATAGGCTTAAACATTAAAGAAAATATAACGTTAACGCAAAGAATTAATCACGCAGAAGGGACCCATATTTGGGCTAGGCAGTGTGATCTGTTTTGTGTGAATGGTTCTGATTTTATTTGTTTGATCATACGAACATCGTTCTACAGGGAAACAATAAATAAACCAATAAGATCTAGGCTCCAACTCATATTTTCTTAGAGGGCGCCAGAGCTCTGCCATTTCCTTTCTCCTCTAAAGTCTTTAGAAATAAATATATATTAGTTTTAGGTTTTCTGATTCAAGATTTAGAGGTGAAAATTGTAGATTTAAGGTATAAATGCTCAGATCCTCAGTCAAAACAGATCTATAAATTCGAATTGAAAAGAAAACAGTGTAGATTGAAATCAGATTTAAAATATTAAAACGTAAATCTCATATGAGTGGATTTAAATTATATTTTTCGATAATGATATATTGTATCATTTGATTCCTATTGGAATTTACAATATGTTCTTCTTCTTCTTCTTCTTTTCTCCTCTTCTGCGTCAGAATACAAAGTTTATGTTAAATTTTAGTTATGCGCAAAATAAATAAAATTGTAGTTATGCGAAGAATGAATAAAATTGTGGTTTTGCACAAAATAATTAAATTGTGATTAGATGCAAATTTATTTGAATTGCGGTTACACATGAAGTAATTGAATTATGGTTTGGCGCAAATTAAGTTAATTGTGATTTTGCGCAAGTTAATGGGAATTGTAATTAAAAGGTGAAAACTTGATGAATTGGGGCTAAATGAATGTATTATGCCAAAATTGTAACAAAAGGGGTAGGCAAACTTGGTAAGGCTTATAAATTAATGTGACAAAGATTGATATGACATAAATAAGGTTATATGCAGTAAATTTGTAGGGAAAAAAGGATAAATTTGAGAATTTTCATCATATTTGTAAGAAATCACTTTTCGGTTTTAAAATGGAAAAAATGCAGAAAATGTAGGGATTGAAAGAAAAAGGGGTATAAACTCAATTATGTCCAATTTTACTGTAGTTTTGCGAAACAAATAGGGAAAATAAGTTAGAGACATGAATTAATGTATATCAATTAAATTAGAAAGTTGGTAGTAGCCTAGATTGATTGGTTGGGAAAATAGGATATATTTTCATAGTTTGATTTTTAAAAGAAGTAGAAAACATAATTGCAAGTCTATAAATAGACAAAGAGTGTATTAGTGCGAAATAGGGATTTTTCCATATTTCGCATTGTTCAATAGCCTAAAAATAATTTTAAAAATGTCTTGCAATTTTTGGTTTCCATTACGGTAATTACCTTAAGCTATAGAAATAAATTTGTATAGTTTTAACAACCAATCAACTTGGAATAAGTCTAGTTTCATAAAGAATAAATTGTAAAGACGGAAATAAACAGGTAACATTAGTGAAAAGTATTATAGGGAAAAAGGAATAAGAAACCTATGAAGCATGTATTGAACGAGGAATGTAACCTATTATAATAAATTATATGACAGGAATGTAATATAATAGGTAAACTTTACATAGGGACAAGTAGGATATAACATACAGGTTATAATAAAATATGAAATGGAAAGTAAGAGGCTTATTATAAATGAACCTAATCTACATGAAATAAATTTAATAAGAAAAATCCATGAATATAGCTGTGGTAATTTTATAACACGAGGTTATAATTAAATGGGAAAGAGTATGCTTATTATTAATAAACTTATAATTGAGGTATTAACTTTAATGAATATAACATAAGCACTGGTCTATTCTGGTACTGAGATTTCATCAGGGAAAATAAGCGGTCAACTAAAGATAATAAACAAATGAATTGAACGCAGAATAAATAAGTAAATGTTTAAGTTAACTAGCAATGTGGTAAGTAAAACAAGGGCATAGTGGGAGATTAGATATAGGGTCTAATAACGTAATGATGAGATGCGCTTAGACCAATCTGTGCGTATTTGGGATGAAGAGCTCAATGGGACAGTTCATCGAGGGTGTCTAGAGACAAGAGAGGAGCACATCTAGCTTATTATTAGACGGGACTGCAACAAAGTGCACACTTCTATGAGACATAAGGATACTCCGTGATGGCCCTCTGTGGTAGGCTTGATTAAGTTGTACCCATAGAGGCATGGTTTGTACGGCTCCAGGTGAGTATGCCTTCGCTGCATCTTTGATGGTAGGAAGCCTAAAAACTGATGAGGATGATCTTAGGATAATTCGGCGACTGCCTCAAGGGGTAGGCTTCATGGTCAGACCCAATAATGGATAGTTGGTCGTCGGATACCTGTTATCATCAGTCGGAGCGTGTGCGGAAAAGACTAGAGCTAAGCCAAGAAGCCAATGATCTTTTACTATCAGATCATTGGATGAGGGACAACATGTTTGTTTAGATTGGATGGTATGAAGGTCATTTATCTCTGTGAATAGTTTTTCATTAGTAGGGGGTAGGTTGTGTAGGCCTTTTAAAGCCACCGGAAGAGACATGCCTATCATTGGATATCTGTATTGTAGGTCTAATGAGGTTGTCCTTTATAGATATGTGTAAATCCCCCAACTGAGTTCAGTAAAGGAACTTAGGGATTAGGGTGCTCTTATGGCGCGACGGTAGAGGCTTATTCACTTTCGCAGCGTATCCTAATACACTTTCGTGACATAGTGATAGAGGTTCGGTACGTCTTCGTAGTAGGAAGATGGGGACCACTCATGGAGGATAATAGGGGGAGTACCTCGATATGTTAGGCATTTTGCTACATATATTTATTTATTAGGTTAATCCACTGGGGAGTATATGAATATGATTGATGCGGAAAAATCGAAACTATATTATGAGATATACCTGAATAACTTAATAAATGTGAACTATTGATAGAACAATATGTGTAGTGTTATTTTAGGAAGTATAATTTGTCCATTCACCAGAACTTTTGTTTTAACCCCCTCCTCATAACAAACCCATATGTTAGACAGGTAGTTGAGATTCTGCAGCTTGGAGACACATGTTAGATATTATTATTATATTGGTAAGTATATACTTACTATTATATTTTATTCACTTCTGCTGTGAGATTTCTATTATGAGCTCTGATATATTAATCTTTGACTTTCTACAAGATACTCGACAGTCCAATTCGAGCTTTAATAAATTTGGATTTTTGTAAAAATTCAAATCTATCGAAATTTGAGTTGTTATATAGACCATAAATAATGCATGACTTATAGATAACGTACATTGGGCTGCATCGAGACATAGATTAGGAGAAGTCTTACTTTGATAATAAATGCCACAAACCTCAGAATATTGTTTCAGCAAGGGTTACAGGAAACAAATTATTTGTCTTTACACACTTAGTGACCAATGGTTGCTGGGACACTTATTTATATGTTATACGTAGTGAATGGTGCGTTGGAACATCATTGTGTTCCTCACACATTGATGAAACACAATCATAATCATTATACATATATGAAGTGTTTTGTTTCACCCTAAACAGTGTAACATCCCTAAATGTCCCATGATTTCCTCCACACAATCCCTTTTCTTTCTTATTTCACTAACTCTCTCTCCACACACTAAATTATTTAAATTCGAATATGTGGCTTGAATTGGGATGCAAAATATAGGTGATGTGGAGAGCGCATACGTGTGTGTGTATTATGGAGGGCTCCACGACACCCATGTTTTGTAGCACCCATTTGCACCTCAATACGGGTCACTCGTTCATATTTAAATGAGTTAGTGGGGGAGAGAGAAACAGAAATGTGTGGTGAAAATCAGGGAGGCCATAGGGATGTTGCACTCTCTTGGCTATTTTACTAGATTTGGTATTGTGGTTTTAGGTTGTGAGATTTTCCCTAATTCGGTGATGATTAGGTTTTCCATATTAAGAAACTTCTTCATCATTTTGCAGCATCATTAGTCGATTGTTTGTGGTGTTTTTATGAAGTTGGAGCCGTCTTTCTTCTCGTCATTGCTGTTTTCCGGTTGTATTGCAATTACTTCGCGGTGCGCTGTGCTAGCCGTTGATTCTTCGAGTGGGTTTCTACCTCCTTCCTCTGGTTTTGCGCCGGAGGTCCTTGTGGATGTTGTTCTTGTGTCTCCCTGTTTGAGCTTTTCCTAATCAGCGTCTTATTATGTCACTTCTTTGGTAGGTTGTTCGGCTTTGGAAGTTTTAGCGGCTGTTTCGAAGGGAGTTCGAAGGAGTGGGTCATCGTTATCTCGTCATAATCTATTAGTGAAGCCCTCTGTTTTGCCTCAACGTCTTTGGGTTGAGGTTGTCTCGGCGTTGTGGTCAATGGTACGTAGTCTCCTGCACTGCCATCACTGCCTACGTCTAACTCGTTCGCTCCTCTTTTTGTTGACGAGTCTCTAAAGGAGAGTTTTGCTCCCACTAGCTTTTTGTCTAACTTTCCGAATAGTGATCGGATTTGGTTAAGAGGATCCGAGTTTAAGCGTATTGTAGCTTTTTCATGTACGTTGAGTGGTGATTCAAGGTTAATTTTCGACTCCTGGTTGCAACCATATGTTCTTGTCACCGGCGTGTCAGCTGGGTGTTGCAGGTGCTGGAGCTTAGGCATGATGTAGCCTCTTCTTATTCTTCGGGTGCAAGATCTCAGTTGTAGCCAATTGTGTGGCATCCAGATGTCTTAGGTGGTTAATGGTAGAGGCTCATGCCCGATTTCATCTGATCATCCTTTTTTTGCAACCCATCTTCGCTGGTATGTCTTCTCTCCTGCTTTTCTTTTATTGTCTGGGTTTGAACCTATTCCTCCCTTTGGTGGTTGTTGTGTTGTGATTGGTGATTATGGGCTTCTTGCTTTCTCTGGTTTGTTTTTCTCGAAATTTGGGCCTGCATGTGTGCGTGCCCTTTCGCTACCTTGCAGGCCTTTGCAAGTGTTGGGACATGTGTCCCTAGTCTTGCCTATGTCAGTCTCCTGTCCTGGGGTGCTTGTGTTTAGTTGTTCCTTATTTTTTTGTCAAGTCTGGGTTGTTTGGATTTGGGTTTAAGCAAGGGTTTTTTTTTGGCACTGCTTGGCTTTTGTGTAGGTTGTTTGGCGTATGGTTGTTTTGTTTGGGTAGGTCGTTTGCTTTTTGGTCATGGTTTGGTCATCTCTTTTCATCGATCCACAATATATCAGCCTATCACATGTGTGTGGTTTTGCTATGCGTTAGTTTTGGGCGCTTTCTGGATTAGTTGGTTCGTCTGTTTACTCGAGTTTTTTGGTCTTCCTTATGGGGTCGTTGACGAATATGTATGGGGTTATCGTAGCCTATATGTCTCTACCCCTATGTTATATTAAGCGCTAAGCGAGGCGAGGCGATGGAAGCCTCGCTTCACTTAATGGTGCTTAAGGGACGCTTAAGCACTGCTTAAGCACTAAATCCATTTGGAGTCCAGCTATGCCTAATGGCTCATGAATAATGCCTAATTAGCGCTTAAGCAACAACTAAGCAGCGCTTAAGCAATGCTTAATTATTATATAAGTAATTCATCACATAATAC
Source organism: Allium sativum (assembly GCA_030737875.1). NCBI lineage: Eukaryota > Viridiplantae > Streptophyta > Magnoliopsida > Asparagales > Amaryllidaceae > Allium > Allium sativum. Next base: position 11,225 of record JASFAX010002221.1, read on the forward strand.
TATACATAAATGCTGAAATTTAGGCGAGGCGCTACTAAGTGCCAGAAAAAGCGTGCTTAAGCGCTAAATAAGCACGCTTAAGCTCTAGTCGCTTAATGCCTTCCGCTTTTTAATAATTAAGCGATGTATTTGCCAAAATCGCTTAAGCGCGCTTTTCATAACATAGCTCTACCCTACGATGGGCTCTTGTGTTTGTTGATGGACCTTACTTCTTTGTTGAGTTTTTTTGGCTTCCACCCTTTTCCTGGTAGTGTCGGTGATTGGAATTCCGCATTAGTGCAGAGTTGTTGAACCGAGGATGATTCTGTCGTTGGGGATTACATACAGCAAGTAGTGGCACCATATTTAGACGCTTCTACATCTCACGACCTCACTCTTCCCTTCTCTCACTCTTTTCCTCTTCTTAGCCCGGATAAGATTAAGATCATTAAGTATCAGTTAGATTGCCTAGGTAGGAACTCCTACTCATGGCATCTAGTTCAATGTGCTTTGCCAAGGCATGTTTACCATACGACTGTAGCCAGTGAGATGGTTGTCGATATGTTAGTAACAGTCTTCACTATTGACCCCCTCGACTGTTCCTCTGCTCGTTCTTATCGGAGGGTCCCTCATTCCCTGGAGCGTACCATTCGCACTCGTTCGCTTGTGGACACGGAGTAGATAATTAGGTCTATTCAATGGTAGCACTTAAGTAGTCACTCATAGGGATGAATTGCTTTTCGCTATTGTCCTTTCCCTTGGCTTCGGGAGTGGCTTACTTAATGTATCCAACAAGAATTGGATTCTTTAGGCTAAAGACATCTCTATGTGCCTTCTTTTCGATTCGATTCAACTTTTGTCAGTTTTGTGCTCGATCTCGGCTCTTCCTTCCCTTTTTATTATCATGGCGGTTTACGCCAGATGCGACTGCATCGGTCGTTTGACCCTATGGAAATACTTTCAGTCCCTCTCTGACCTAGGTGTTAGTGCCTCGGTAATTGAGGGCGATTTCAATGTCGTGTTGTGCCAAGCGGAGAAGCGTGGGGAGAGGGAGGAGGGGGGCAGTTCTTCCATCAATCACGCCGCTGTTGAGGATTTTAACTCTTTCATCTCCAATTGGGATTATCCGAGGTGTCACTTGTTGGTCCTACTTTTACCTAGTGTAATAACTAAGAGGATCCAAGCTAGATCCTCTCTCGTCTCGATCGAGTTGTCGGAATGGAGTGATGGTTTAGCTTTCCTATCTCTTTCTCTGTTTCTCACTTCGTCATACTGTTTTTAGACCATGCTTTTATGATTCTGATATGCTCTCCTTTTGCTTCTATGGGGTCGTCTTCGTTTTGCTTCCAATCCATATGGGGATCTCATCACTCTTCTTTCCCACTGTTTCCTACTCGTGGTCTCTTCCTGCTATAGGCAGCCCTGTAGGAGTTTTTCTCTTCCAAGCTCAAACGTCTTAAATCTCGTCTGAGAGTTTGGAACTTCTAGGTTTTTGAAAATATTTTTGATATAGTTCCTTCTACGGAAGAATCCCTTATTTTAGCTGAACCTTCATTTGATAAAGACCCTTCGGCTTTATGTATGGCGGAATAGTTTTAAGCTTAACCCGCAATTTCCTTGGAGTTGCGCATTGAGAATGATTTCCTTCGTCAGAAGGTTAGAATAGAGTGGATTTTCGATCACGACTCTAATTTGAAACTATTTCATTCTACTATTAGAAAAAAGAATCGTATCATGTCCATTCGCCAGATTGTTCTCCCTGACCTGTCGGTGGCCTCTTCCCTTGCGGAGATCAAAGAGCCGATCATTTTGCGCTTTTGCTCGTTTCTATAGTGCATCTCTATTGATTTGTGTGATCTGGCCCTTTTGTTCATTATTCCTCGTATGGTGCTTCTATATGAGGTACCTCCGGTCTGCATTCCTCATATCGAGGAGATTCGATCTTGTGTGTTCTCGCTAAGCAAGGATAGTGCTAGTGGTCTGGATGGCTACAACGGGGTCCTTTACCAGAGTGTCTAACCAGTCATTTAGTTAGATTTCTGCTTGGCTGTTCAATACTTCTTCTCGGGTCGTAAATTATCGAAAAGGTGGACGTCCACCAATCTTATTCTCAATCTCAGGTTTAAGAACCTTAGACTTGCTCTGATTTCATACCGATTAGCCAACAAGGTCCTTTCTAAGGTTTTGTCTTCCAGGCTCGTTCCTATCCTTGACCGGATTATTTCATCGTCTTGGACTGGTTTTATCAAAGGATGTATGATTATTAATAATGTTCATCTTGCTTAGGAACTTATCTCCCAGATCGGTCGGAAGGCTCGGGGTTCCAATATAGTTATAAAATTAGATATGGTGAAGGTTTACGATCGCGTGTCATAGTTTTTCATTATCAGGGTTCTCTGAGCCAACACCCCAAATTTTCATAAACAATAATTATATGAGGAACATTAATAAATCAAATATTGATTAATATAATATTCAGGAAGGGATAAAATGGACTTTACTGTTGCGCTTGTTACGAAATTTTGATTAAAATAGACGTTTGGTTTGCATAAATATGACTAAGTATGAACAAGTTATGATCAGTCGAAGTTTGAATTAAATTAAATAATTTAATTAATAAATTCAGAACTGGTGCAATAGTTAACGGGCGACCCATGCCCTACGTGGGTTGACCCCTGTGTCGACCCCTAGGTCAACACACGTGCCGACCCACATAGGAGGTGGGTCGACATAGTTCGAGACTAGGCATAACCTGTGCCTAATCAGACTAGATTGCTTTTAGATAACTCATTTGCTGACTCATGCTGATGTGTTTTCTGCGGTTTAGATTGAAACTCTGATATCCTATGGCCTAGACTATCCTATCACACCTTTAAATAGACTACCAATCCTCACTCTTTTCCTATTATATTTCTTCATCTTCTTCCTCCATTCTATTATGCACTAGAAATAAATAAAAATTAGGAAAAGGTTAGGGTGTTGTCAAAATATAGATCTGAAAGGATACTCTTCTTCTACATCTTCTCTAAAGGCCTTTTTTCGAGATCTACAGCAAATCTCTGTGAGTTTTATGGTATTTTTAGATTAGCCATCTAAATATAAAGGACTTTTACAGTAAAATATATTGGATCTGAAAGTTACAGTGTTTATAAGTTCATCTTTTACATGTTATTGTTCATTTTAATTACTGTCAATTACCTATCCTTTTTTCAGTTATTATTTTTTTATATGTACATTCTTCTTCCTTATCCGTTTTATGTCATTGTTTTATTTACAGTCTTACTAAACCTTTTTATTCATTTTTTTGCCTAGATCTATTTTTTTTCCTTTGTTTTGCGCTGAGCCTAGGCCAACGAGTGCCTAGGCCTTTACTGTTGAGTTGCATAAATTGGTATAATCTGAAATAATATTTAATAAGGAGATTTTGGAAATATCATGAATTGGAACCATGGACTGCAAATTGGGGCAAATTCTAAAAGAAGAATATGTAAACCTATGAAATGGAATAGGTTGTACTTAATTATATATAAAGTAACATGTTAACAGAAAACATGTGGATTGGGATAAAATATACTTAATTAAACATTAAGTAACTCGAAAATATAAAACATCTAAACAATGATATATTGAACTTGACTTGACTTGACTTGACATAGGAAAGCGTTGTAGATTACATTCATTAATTACAACCTAAGAAAATAAAAAGTAGTTATATTTGGCTTATTAAATGAACTAAAGCATCCTAGGTTAAACTTGTCTGGTTAATAAGCTAATCTTGAAAGGGGGTCCATAATAATGGGATATAAGGGGCTTGGGGGAAAACCTAGTTATTACATGTTTTCTTGCTTAGGACCCATATCAATCAGTACTTTCTTGTTATCATCTGAGTCTCGCACTAGGTAGGGACTGGGGCACGCATTACTGATGCTTGATTGTAAGAGGTTCAATTTCCGGAGGCAAGTACGGCCGCGTTCTAATGGGACCATGAGCGTGCATTGTTCTGATTAGGGAAGATAATACGCTATAACATCGGTGAATAAGGCTGTATCTTTTTAGTTGATGGGTTCGGAACTGATATCCCCGAATGTCATAGTAGGCATAGGTTATTCGTGTCTATTTAAGGAGCTGATCACTTGGTAGAAATTAGGTAAAACCTAATGATGATATTCTGATAGTTGGTGCAGAAATTCTGGGGATATGAATGAGAAGCTTATCTTACCTTATCTTGCGTTGTTTCGTACTTTTATACTTTACTGTATTTTCATGTCCACTATTATTCATCTGTCTGATACTTATTTATCTCATGCTTATGCTAAAAATCACTGGACCTCGCTAGACTTTATGTGTGGGCTATTTTGTTTTTATCTCTCTTCCTTTCCCCCCAGGTTTTCATAGCGGAGGATCGCAGCAGTGACCGTGCCTTTTTGATTCAGCATGGACTTGGACTATTTTTTACTTCATGTATTGCTTCAATACCTGTTTTATGATTATTGTTATGACTCATGAGGGATATGATTTTTGTGGCTTTATATTTGTACTCTGATGATTTTTATTCCACGGGACAGTTTATGTAACACCCCGCCTCCGCTAGGGTCACTCGCAAAGGAATGCACTAGCTTTAGAGGGGCATTATTGGTTAACATGCACAGAAATATCACAAGACAGAACATATAAAATAGCGGAAGTAAAATCAAATTTTCATAACATGAATAAATAAGGTCTAAAGCCTTTTACATGAGAGTACATCAAAACCTGTCTTGCAATAGTAAAGAAGCATAAAGACATTTTCATAAATTATTCCCCAAGTAAAAACAGTAAAGTAGCCATTAGCCAAGAAAAGTCCAAGCCATCCATGATGACCTTCAAGCAGAAGAAGTCCGAACTAAACAACAGTATTTCCTCCCTGTAACCTGGGGGGGAAACGGAAGAAAAGAGGCGAAACAAAACGGGTCAGTCAAAAAGACTGAGTAAGCCCTATCTACTATTAGCATAAAAACTAGTAAAGTTAACTGACATGAGAAACTGAGATGAACATAAGCATGATAACAAGATAGATAAGCTAAATCAAAATAACAGGATGAACTACTGAACTCAGATAAACTAAGGTGTCATGATAAATTACGATGTCAAGATAAAACAAGGTATCACATCGTCAGGTTTCTATCAAGTATAATATCCCCAAGATATCTGTCACGTATAACGCCCCGTGATATCTATCCTGTATTTTAGCTCTGCACCTACCGTACTAGTATCCCCACCGTGTCATGTGTTAACCAAGAATGACCCTCACTCAAAAGTCGTGTAATGGTCCATGTCAACCTAATATATCGCATATATAGGTTACTCAACTTGTATGTTTTATTCCATGTAAATGTTCAGTCCCTTGCCGTAGACCATACGGGCTTTCCCATGAGATTCTATATTACTTTAACATAGTTCCATGATCCTTAAGATCGGTTTGGACTGTTACCCTAAACCTAGCTAGGGTCTTCCAACATGAATTATTGTTTGTACAACTAGGACTTATGCTACCTAGGGCTGCTAGGGATTATGCTTACCTATTGCACGTTTTCGTATCTCGGTTTGGGTTCAATCACCTAGGGCCACTAGGGATTACGCTAACCGCCAACCGCGCCCTTTTTCCCATGCATTCATCGTGAATCGCTTTTCCATGACTGTATGCACATGTATCACATCGTGCCATCCGAGTCCTGTCACAGGGCAAATCAAGAAATACAGGACTCGGTCGGGAGCTTTCGATTTATCTGCCGATGCAGATGCTAAGGTCTGTTTTTCTTATACGTGGCTATGGTCCCACGAGACCACTCCCTCAACTAGTGAAAGACAAGACAGGATAAATCCTGTATGAGAACACAACACTGGCCAACCCACATCCAAGCCTTACCGCAACCATAATTAGATAGCAATTATGGTCTTTTGGGTGTTCTCTGCCTTTCCGTACGTACACGCTTGACCAAAGATGGTAGGTAGCCTGACGAAATGCTATCTAGGGTACGACCGTGTATCGTCGACTATCCCCTATCCATCCCCGTCTTTAGGTCGCTCGTATAGCAACCAAGGCATACTCTTGGTTCTTCTAACGCATACCTTAACCTCTCATGAGCCTAGTATAATCACCTGGCAGCTCATAGAGGGATACCAAGAATATCCTCACGTTCCCCGAAGCCGCTGCTTCGTTACCCAGTTCGCTGGAGCCTTTATCTAAATCAGATACTTGCTCCTACTCGTATACTTAAACGATGACCTACCGTATCAGGTTACTCATCTATCTATGAACTGGTCTAAATTTCCTTGACTAAGAATCATTACTTAGTTATTCTTCAACTAAGGTTTACCACTTAGCATTGTTCCCGTTATCCTTGTTAACTACGGTTATCCACCTAATCCTCAGAACTAGGGTTTACATAATGGATTAAGTGTCACTTAAGTTCATGACTTAACCCGTCTACAAATCCTGTCAAAATTGGCTAAGTATCCAAGTTCAAGGCTTAACCCTACAAACCATGCTCAAGTTGGTTAAGTATATTAAGCAATTCACGACTTAACCTCGTCCAATTATCATTCTAGATTGGTTAAGTATATATTAACTTGACCCTATCAATTTACTTAGTCAAATCGGTCAAGTGTATTCAAGCGATTCGTGACTTAGCCTTATCATGTTTTCACGTTATATTGGTTAAGTATTGGTTAACTTAACCACAATAAATTAACGAGTTAGATTGGATAAGTATAGGTCACTTAACCACATCAATTCATCATGTTTAGATTAGTTAAGTGTTTAACTTAACCCCATTAAACTACCAAGTGGGATTAATTAAGTCTAGGCTAACTTAACCCCATCCGATTTCCATGTTTAGACTAGTTGAGTCTAATCTTAACCCCATTCGTTAACCGTATTTTTCGGTTAAGCGTCATTAAGAAAACTTACTTAACCTTGCCAAGTTATCGCGTTGGATTGATTAAGTGTTGGTTAACTTAACCCCATCCACTAGTCATATAAAAATGGTTAAGTGTCATTAGGCAAATCAAGTTACTTAACCTACCCAACCTTGTCATGTTTTGTTAAGTATCATTAGCCTAATCAAATTACTTAACCCGTTTGTCCATGTCATATTTGGTTAAGAGTCATTAATCAAATTAACTTAACCCTATCATGTGGCATTAATTACTTAATGCACCTTCACCTCTCACATTAGACTTTGTTGTGGTTACTAGTTAAGTCGGTCGGTTCCGGGTAGCTTTACACCACAACTTGGTCTAACCTCGGGTTCAAGCACAACATGACCAACTTCTCACATTGGGTCCTATTGTTTGCAACTACTAGTTAGGCCGGTCGGTTCCGGGTAGTTTTACGTTGCAAACTCAACCCAACCTCGAGTTGGCCACACTTATATTATCTAAGTGTCATGTCCATCATGTTTCCCAAAACATGTTACAAGTTTTCAAGCATTTGGGTAGACCTAACTTAATAGGTAAATTCCCAAAGGGTAGACCTAACTTAATAGGTAAATTCCCAAGCTTATGTTTTTATGCATACTTACATGTCAACTTCCATGTTATATTTCAAGTCATGTTTTCAAGTTGTATTTTCATGTCATTAGAAATTACCCATAACATAACCCAACGCTTTTAAACTCGCATATACGTTCGCGACAACGTAATGGATTAAAAGAAGAGACTTGGCAAAGGCATGACAAAAATGGATATTAAGCCACAAGTTAATCATGGTGGCAAATGAGGCACAAATGTGTTCATTAACTTGCATGTTACATTCTTAAGCCTCAAAACATGCATAAACCCAAACTTGGCACATAAGCGAATCATGGTGACAAAAGATATGGAATGATGACTAGTAACTCGCATATATCATCATATAAGGGTTATGACTTCATATGCAAGTTGACATAAAGGTTATGAGGGTTCTCATGTTGCCTAATGCAACATTTCAACATAAAGGTTGTAGCTTTTAGCTCACAAGATCAAGATAATGACTTCATAAACTTGCATGACATGATAGCATGTATCATACTCAATGATCAAACCCAAACTTGCAACATGAACATTTAACTTCATAGTTAATATCTAAGAGTAGGGAAAGGGCTTACATTGCTATGAAGGCACAAAAGATATGACAAAGCCCTTATGCAATCAAATAGACCCAAAATGCAAGCTCTAACATAAAAACCCTTGAGCCAAAATGATCAAAACCCTTGCTTTATGATGCAAAGATAGAAACTTGACTTGAATGCAAGCTAATGACACTCATACAAGCTTGAAAACACTTGTATGCATGGAAAATCTCTCATAGAAACCATTTAGAAATTATATGAAGAGAGTGGAGGCCATGAGAGGTAAAATTTTGCCATAGTTTAGTTGCATGAATGAATAATGAGGATTTAGGATAGGTTAGGGTCTTATTTATAGATTAGGCAAGTGTTTTAGGCCATAGGATTAAACCTAGATTCAATCCAAGCCATCAAAGCATGTCTTGGGGAAGAAGTCAAGTGTAGGAACCATCTAGGGCCTTTAGATTAAAGATGAACCATGAGAACCATCCAAATGCAAAATCTGCATTTGAGCGAATCGGCCCACGGGTTGACAGCCAAACACCCTGGATTAACCCCTAGTCGACCCAGCAGGCTCGGGTCGACCTCAAAAATCGGCCGGTTCGGTTATTCCCCTCTCCCAATTCGCTGTTTTGAACATTTTTGCATATTTATTTATTTAATTTTCAATTATATATATATATATCAATATATATATATTTCTCTGCGCAACCCATTTCACTTAATTAAGTATACTTTAATTTGGGAATTTTTCGTGAAACTTCGCGAGGCCATATCTTGGTCATACGGACTCCGATTTTCGAAAACTCGGACTCTATTTCGCGTATTTTTCCGAGACGAACGCAATGGCATAGCCCGTTTCCCTTGATTCAGATTTTACAGTTTAATTCTGCCTCCATTTATGTTATAACAGGTTATTGAAAATACGGGTTGTTACAGTTTATTTATGATGATGCATTTATGTTATTTTAATTTGTAAGGTTGTGACTGATTTTAATAATAATAAAAGTTTTAAAAGTTTCTGTTGTATTTTATGTTTTGTCTTGTGAATTTTTGTCTCTGTGTTATTACTTATACCTATTGCGCTTAACAAAACTTAATACATCCTCATACGGGTGACATTAAAGAATGTTGGGTGTTACATTGAGCCTCTAATAGACTTTTTTTGGAGGCTCATTTCTAACTGATGGTTCTTTGTTCTTATCAACGGTTCAGCCAAGGTTTTTTTTCCAAATGGGTAGGGCCTACGACAAGATGATTCCCTGTCCTCGATGCTTTTCGCCATCACAACAGAGGTTTTCGTTCGAGGGGTGCACTCTCTTACCATAGTTGGACAGATCCATCAATTTGGAATACCTAGCAGATGTCATGTGATCTCTTCTTTATCCTTTGCTGATGATATCATTATTTTCACTAATGGGAGTAGACGCTTCATTCGACGACTCCTGAATTTTCTTCATCTCTACGAATGGTGTTCATGGTAACTAGTCAATGCTTCGAAAAGCTATTTCGTTCCTGGAAAGTCTATAGACACTAGAAGGATTTCCTGGATAGAGTCCTTTTCAGGTTTTCGGGTTGCCTCTCTTCCTTTGCCTTATCTTAGCATTGTTCTTTATAGATACCACAAACTTAACACTATTTTCGATCCCCTAAAGGACAAAGCTAGGGGGAAGATTTTGAGATGGAACTCTGCTCTCCTCTCTTAGGGTGGTAGGTTGGTCCTTATCATGTTTTCCTTGATTATATTTGTTATCATGTCTTCACAGCTATGACACCCACTTTCACTTTCTTCTTCTGTTCCTAGTGCTCCTTGGATCCATCATTATTCAGGAAGGGAAAGGACGATGCAAGGAGATATCATTTATCGTTCAAGACACGAGGGTGGTCTAGGATTGCAGAACCCTTAGGATGTTTGTTAGGCTACGCCTGTAAAATCTGGGTTCGTTTCCGAGCTAACGACTCTGTATGAAAGTCGTTTCTTCATGTTAAGTACCGTCGCCTATTGCATTCGGATTTCTCCAGATCCCCGTCTTACGCTAGTAAGACATGAAAATGAATGCAATCGGTGAATTCTTTTTCCGATTCCCACGGTCAGGGTTTCTGTTAGAATAGGGGTCTTTTCTCCCTTATGGAAGCTTGGAATTCTTTGCAAATTCTGGTTTTCTCTTTCATTTGGTACAACACATCTCTTCCAAGGTTTCCTTTCTTATATAGAAAATCCTTCATGAAGGAATTCCACTTGATATAAACCTCATAAGGATCAGTATCCCGCTCGTGTCCCGGTGCAGATGTTACAGGTTTGGGAATCTGGAATCGATTTCCTATCTTTTCTTTGCTAATGAGTGCTATTTTGCACTCTGGTCCTTCTTTGGGGATACAGTGGGTCTTAGAAGTGGCACATCTTCCGTTCTTGATTTCCTTCTTTCCGGGTGGAATGGAAGAACCAAAAAGGATTTTCGGTCCATCATTTTCCATTTTCTTCCTTGCCTCATCTACTGGTATCTTAATGTTCTCGGAATAAGACTGTTTTCGATGAGCCACCATGCAGTCTTCTTCCATCATTCATAAGGATAAGGACGATATCTTCTTCGCGTTCAGAGGACGACCCTTCATGGGCAACCTCTGTCCCCTTTCATTTTCTTTGGCTTGTGCCTTTTTCTGTTACCCGGGGTTCTCACCCTCATGCGGGTGTAGGGTGAGTTTTTCTCCAGGCTATGGGATTGGAGCCTGGCGGTTGGCTTAGTGACTTGGATTTCGAATTGAATTCGAAGAGGCAGGATTCACTTGTTTCAGCTGGTTTTGATGCTTTGGATTTGGGAGTAGGCCTTTTAGATTTTGTGGATTTGGTCTCTATATGGCTTCCCCTTCCTTTGATTTGGTGTGGTCGGCTGGTTTGTGTGCTGTTGGCCCAGGTTGCCTTCTCGGTTTAGAGATGGGAAGTTCCCTTTGATTATGTTTCTTATCGTCGGTGCCGTATTTGGCATATGTAGGTTGCTTTGTATTGCCGTGTTAGCTTTTTTGTGTGCTGTATTAGTTTTGGCATCAGGCTCAACTGCTTGTTTTGCATATATATATATATATGTATATATATATATGCGTGTGTATATATATGTATATATATAGGAAGTTCCATTTGATTATGTTTCTTATCGTCGGTGTCGTATTCAGCATATGTAGGTTGCTTTGTATTGCCGTGTTAGCTTTTTTGTGTGCTGTATTAGTTTTGGCATTGTCCTTATATTAGGGTGAAAACTAGTGGACAATCCAGTGGTTAAGATTTTATGTATCTCAATTTATGTTAAATTTTTGCGTTTAAATAGACTTTCCCTATATGAAAGCGGCAAATGAGACGTAAAATTGGACACAAAATTTAAATCATTGGGTTTACTTGTCTTTGTATGCAATGTGAAATTCAGTGGAACATTAGGTTGCTTCTGTCTAAATTTACGTCACAATTTTGTGTATAAATAGGCTTTTTTATAAATAATGTGCGAAAAAAAAATAAGGTTTTCTTGATGCCATGCGTGTTCATGTCTATTTTTGCGATGAATTTACTCTCAAATGATAAATTAACCCAAAAAAAAAAATTCTTCACTTATCTCATCTACTATTTTTTTTTTTTTTTTTTTTTTTTATGGTTAGTTACCATTATTATTATCACTATGCTGTGATTGGTTTGTGAGCTGAATTTTCAACTAATTACTGATCTATTAATGTGTTATTAAGTTGATTTCGTGCCTATGAAGGCTAGGATGGTCACCAGTGAGCTGGGTGTAAGCTAAAACAAGTAAACTAATGCCTTATGCTTAGTTGCCAGTGCATCACTTGTGCAATTGACTTCAAAAAGGAAAACAGCAGGAAAAGAAATAAGAAAAGACAGCAAAGCACTGAGCAGAGTATATATAATACCCCGACTGCTCTGCTCTAACCTCACTGAATTATTTTAACTCTACAAGCTCTCAGGAAGCTCTCTAGTTTCTTCTTGTTATTCAGAGGCTCTTCTTGTTGGCTGCCATAGCAATATCAGGCAATTTTCTCATTAATGTTCTTTTTTTTTTTTTTAAAAAAAAAAAAAATCTAATAATTAAGAATGATTATCTCTGTTAGGTGAGACTTTAATTATAGAGCGTGTCCTCCGTACTCCGAAAAATGGCTCTAATTTGTCCTATTCAATTCCTATGTGCATGTAGGTCATACTACATATTAGCAGCATTATATTCAGCTTAGCTGGATCTATCTGTACATTAAAGCTTCTGCTCATTCCTTTTCTTGCAACTCTGACGACACCGTCGTGAGACGCAGACAGCAAAATGGCAGCAGCTCAGTCCGACGACTGCATTGTCGTTAACCGGAACTCGACCTCCGACCAAGAACTAATCGGAAAAGATGAAGTTCAGGCTGGTGAAGACGGTCATTCTTCTCCTTCTTTTAGTGTCAAGAGTTTCCTATGGCATGGCGGTTCAGTTTACGATGCTTGGTTCAGTTGTGCTTCAAATCAAGTACCTACTTTCTGCTTTATACTACTGTTATACTTTATGTAAGATTGCTTCAGAGCATCTGAGTTTTTTCTAACCATGAAAAATGCAGGTTGCTCAAGTTCTCTTAACTCTGCCATATTCATTCTCTCAGCTTGGAATGGTATCGGGTATTGTACTTCAACTGTTCTATGGTATAATGGGCAGTTGGACTGCTTACCTTATCAGTGTTCTTTATGTCGAATACCGTAGTAGAAAGGAAAAGGAAAACTTCAATTTCAAAAATCATGTTATTCAGGTACTAGCACACATTATGAAACTCTTATTAGTGGTTCATTCTAAGATCTTTCATCTTTTTAATGTGCAGTGGTTTGAAGTGCTGGATGGGTTGCTTGGACCTTACTGGAAAGCAATTGGACTTGCCTTCAATTGCACTTTCCTCCTTTTCGGGTCCGTAATTCAGTTGATTGGGTGTGCTAGGTAATCATCGCTATTACTTCCATTGTTAAGAATAATGCTAAGCACACTCTTCCTTGGGAGGGTGGGCTTATACTTGCCATTTGATTAGTGGAAATGAACGTTAAACAGTTATTAATATTATATAGCTAATGATTGATACCAACAAACTCTCATCAATCCCGTGGCAAGTATAAGTCCACTCTCCGAATTTGTGCTTATCAGAAAGTGCGAAACTCAGTGTCTCTAGCTCCATAGATCATAGATAGATGATGGTGTGGTGTTACAAACGTCTGTTTTTGCAATATCTGATACCACAGCAACATTGTAAGCAACTAATGTACGTATATGTATGTATGCATGAGCAGTAATATATATTATGTAAACGACCGACTTGATAAGAGAACATGGACATACATATTTGGAGCATGCTGCGCAACCACGGTGTTTGTTCCTTCGTTTCACAACTACAGAATTTGGTCGTTTCTCGGTCTAGGTATGACTACATACACTGCTTGGTATCTTACCATCGCAGCTCTTGTGCATGGCCAGGTACAGGGTTCTTTCTTCTTGAACATATTGTTTCTTGTTGCTTTTGTTATGGTAAAATATGTTTTTCTTTCTAATTGTGTGTATAGGTTGAGGATGTGACTCACTCTGGTCCAACTAAATTGGTGCTATACTTCACTGGTGCCACCAATATTCTTTATACTTTTGGTGGTCATGCAGTCACAGTGTATGTATACTATATTGCACTATTCTTGTCCTAACTTTCTATTATGCTTTAAGTAACATCACTGCACAAAAATTGTTTATAGTTGGTAAATGATGACTGTATTTGTCACTCTCCACAAAGAGTGGCATGGTTTTTTCTTATTTTTCTTTTATATTTATTTTTTGTCAAAATTTTAATGAAAAAAAAAAAAAGAAAAAAAAAATCACAACTTGACCTTCTAAATGAATTTCGGTAGTTGCTTCTGGGTGGCTTCTTCTATTCCAGTTTTTATGACTAAGGTGGCAGACAAGCCATATTGTGTTATGATGAAGTATCTTTTCCACTGTTTAATCAATTGGTACTCTCCTATTTTTCCATAAGCAAATAATACCCAACTAATTACGGATGACTTGAATATAATTGAAGTTCTCACATGGTACACTACTAGTTTTAGCCTTTGGGACCATTTAAGGTAAAAAGAAGAGATAGCGTTGCTGGATGAAGTACTGAATTGTACTAATTTTTGAAAAGTATTCTTTTTATATAAGCCTTTACAGTTATATCATACCCCTATGTTCATATCTCCTTTGTTTAATTTAAACTGTCTGCTCCGTTATAAGCATGTAGAATCAGCATCTATCCATTGCTTTTAATCATGATTGCAGAAGTTGAGACAGTAGGATTGCAAAATTCATTAGTTAATTAACACAATATGATGACAAGCCTTCGCTTTGTTCTATTTTTAACCAGCACTGATCATGATCTTTTTCATTCTTAGATCTTGCAATATAATATACCTATATACACAGTAACACACACTGGCCGTTTTTATCTTTCAATAATTCTATCAGGCCCGGGAATTAAGGGTAGAATTTTGTTAGAACGTTCTAGGCCACAGAGTAAAATGTTGAAGATCATATCTTCCTTGAATTGCACCGTTAGATTCTAAATCCGTTTAATTTGACAAAAAAATGTTCGGACCCTCCAGCAACATCCTTTGTTTTTAATACTTCACCGCATGTATACCCTAAATGTGATTATATTGAGCACCACTGCTAATATATAGTATGTTATCTTATATGCATATAAACGTGATATCATTATGAACAACAGGGAGATAATGCATGCAATGTGGAAGCCACAGAAATTCAAATACATATACCTACTAGCAACATTGTATGTTTTCACTCTAACTCTACCATCAGCAGCAGCTATGTACTGGGCATTTGGAGATGAACTACTAACACATGCAAATGCCTTCTCGCTTCTGCTAAAAACAAATTTAGAGATGCAGCAGTGATACTGATGCTAATTCATCAGTTCATCACATTTGGATTTGCATGCACTCCTCTGTACTTTGTGTGGGAGAAAGTGGTCGGCATGCACGATACAAAGAGCATTTGCCTTAGGGCACTTGCTAGACTACCCGTTGTGGTTCCTATTTGGTTTCTAGCTATTATATTTCCCTTTTTTGGTCCTATTAATTCTGCTGTTGGTGCTTTGCTTGTCAGCTTTACGGTGTATATTATTCCTTCTATGGCGCATATGCTCACTTATAGAACCGCCTCCGCCCGACAGGTAACCAAGAATTGTTCGTAAACTACGCATAGATGATAAATGTACACCAGATGAATCCCTATTACGATTTCTTCTACTAATTTTAATTTGTTGAATTGCAGAATGCTGCAGAGAAGCCACCATTTTTCTTGCCAAGCTGGACAGGAATGTATGCACTGAATGTATTCATTGTGGGTTGGGTTTTGGTTGTTGGATTTGGGTTTGGAGGATGGGCCAGTATAACTAATTTTGTTAGGCAAATCGATACATTTGGGTTATTTGCGAAATGCTACCAATGTGGGAAGCCACCGGCTGCACCTGCGCCTGTTCACCATCATCATTGAAGTTACGTTGCCCACTATTTTTTTTCTTATATATATATATATATAGTGGATTGCCTTGCTTATGTGTTGGTTTTTGCAAGTGTTTTGATTGCTAGATTAACTGTGTTATCTATCTTTTGTCTTTGGGATGTGTTTTGTTTCTTATATAGAATTAGATATAGTTTGTTTCTAGCATAGGTTGATTGCTTGTTTTCTACAAGAAAATTGTATTCATATTCATGTACAATCAAACAAGTTGGTTACTATATCTTTTGTACTTTCAGGTTCTGGATTTTGTCATTTGATATAATATATATTCAATTGGTGAGCAGTTTGAAGACATATTAAAATGCCCACTTCATACCTCACAATTAAGTCGTCCCATCATGAGTTTGATAATGAAATAAAGTAGTGCTTGAAACCAATAAGAAATGCTCTACAATCCACTATAATAGGGAAGTGAAGTCTTATCTTTATCATTAACTACAACTGTTTGGCTTCTTATGTAAGAGTTGTGTCATGCACAGTCTAGTCGCGCACGAGCGATTGTGCAAATGTGCATAATAGCCATCCTTGTTGGTTAGCCTAAATAGTTGAAGATTCAATAAAAATGAATCTGAGATTGCTAGGAAATATTTGCTATTGATTTTGTCGAGATAAAGTTTTCAGAAGAAAAGCAAAGTGATTTGCATTTCGATAGATAACGTTTTACAAAGTGTACAACCTATTTATAATAGTTAAATAGGCTTTAGTGTAACTGGGCCGAGCCCATTACTTATTACATAAACAAAATAAAACTCTCTCAGTACACAGTATTATTATCATTTCACCGATTCTTTTATTTGCCTCCCTTAATTTAGGTTTAGGGTTTCATCTCGAAAACCCTAAATTGCTTAAATCATTGAAAATAACTCAACAAATTTGTAGCTTTAGTAGTAGATCTGGAAGATCTTCGGCTACAGCAACTTCAGAGGCAAATTCGAGAAGCTTCCAGCTAAGATTGATAAGATAGTTGAAACTCCAGCAAAATCTTCATGCTGATACAGTTATTCGATGTCTTATGACTCGAATCAGGTTATATCAATCTTTTAACTTTAAATAATCTCTAAGTCTGATGAAGTTTTTTGCTGATATAGAGTTCGTAAAAATATCCGCTCTTTGATAAAATGATGGTATGTGATTAACCTGTAGATTTCCTTTTTGAACTTGTTCACGTACGAAATAGATGTCAATCTCTATATGCTTTGTCCTTGCATGTTGTATAAGATTAATAGTCATGTAGATTGTACTCTGCTTATCACACTATATCATTGGTATTGTATTACTGTTTAGCTTTAGCTCTTTTAAAATAGATTGTAGCCATAAAATTTCTGATGTTGTACACTTCTGTACTCAGCTTCTGCACTTGATTTTAAGATAATGTGTTGTTTCTTTGAGCACCAGGAAATTAGATTGTCCCCTGTGTATATCCAGTAGCCTGTTACTAATCTTGTATCATCAACATCTACAGCCCAATCTAAATCTGTATAATCTATTATATTCAGTTGTTTGATGCTTTCAGTGTTAAACCATAGCTGATTGTTCCTTTTATATATCTCGGGATTCTCTTTACTACCTTCCAATGCTCGTCAAGGGGGTCCTGCATAAATTGAGATACTTTGTTAACACTGAATGCTACATATGGTCGTGTTATAGTTGCATATTGCAATGCTCCTACAACACTTCTATATTGTTTGATGTTATTTAAGTTTTCTCCCCTGTTTTTAGAAAGATGTTGATTTGATATCGTTGGGGTAGGCTTAGCTTTTGCATCATGCATCTTTGATTTAGTCAGAAGCTCTAAAATATATTTTCTTTGACAGAGATGTATTTCTAAGTCTGGTATTTTTCTCACTTCAATTCCCAGAAAATATGATATATCACCAAGGTCTTTGATTAAAAATTGTTTGTCTAGTCTCTTAGTCAACTATCTGATCTCATCATCATTGCTACCTGCAATAATAAGATCATCAACATATGTTAGTATGTATATTGTTGATGAATTATTAATTTTAATAAATAGATATTAGTCAGATTTAGTTGGAATGAAACCCATTGTTGATAGTGCAACTTTCAATCTTTCAAACCACACACATGGAGCTTGCTTTAGACCATAAATTGCTTTATTCACTTTGCATACATAATCTGGGTTTTGTATAAATCCTAGTGCCTGTTGCGTATAGATTTCATCCTCCTGTATTCCATTAAGAAATGCATTATTCACATCTAAGTGTCTTATATTCCACATGTTGCTAAAAGCAACAGTGAATACAAGTCTAATAGTAGATCGTTTTGCCACTGGAGAGAATGTTTCATTAAAATCAAAGCCATATTCTTATGTAAATCCTTTTGCCACTAATCTGGCTTTATATCTGTTGATTGAGCCATCTGAATTCTTCTTTATCTTATATGTCCGTCTACAATCAATTATAATCTTGTTGTTTGGAGGATAAATTAGTTCCCATGTGTTATTTTTTATGAGAGTAATGTGTTTATCAATCATTGCATCTATCCACTTATAATCTTTTGCAGTTTCACTGTAGCTTTGTTGCTCATCCATATTTACTGTAGCAATATAAATCTTTGGTTTGAAAATTCCTCTTTTGCTTCTAGTAATCATATGGTGGCCTGTCTGATTGTGTGGTTGATTTGATGGTAATTCTTCTTGATTTGGTTGGGAACTGTTATTGCTTGATGATGTTTTATTCCTGTTATCATTTGAGTTGTTGCTATCCTCTGATGCTCTATTGTTGTTGTTGCTATTTGTTTCAGGATGTTGCAAAGCGTGGCTGCTTGGTTCACAATGACCAGAATGTGGTTGATCAACAACATTCTGGTTGTTAAGTTGAGCATCAGCAGCCTCAGCTCCATCTTTATTCCACACATCAGTTACAGTTGGAAGCTCGGGTATATGTATCTTCTGACTGTATACCTTAATTGATGTCTTCATATGGAAATATATTTTCATCAAAATAACACGCCCACTAATGAATATTCTTCATTAGTATCAATACACTTGTACCCTTTTTGGTTGGTACAGTAGCCTAAAAATGTACATGATCTAGATCTATAATTTAATTTATTTGAATTGTATGGTCTTAAGTGAGGAAAACATAGGCATCCAAAGGTCTTTAATTCATTATAGTTTGGTTTAGCATTATACAATTTCTCAAGTGGGCCGATATCATTTAGTACCTTAGTTGACATTCTATTCATTAGATAAACAGCTGAATTTAAATTATTCAAGCCGAAATTTTATTGGAAAGTTGCTTGTGCCAATAAAATTAAACCAGATCCTACAATATGTCTATGTTTCCTCTCAAATATACCATTTTATTCAGCAGTATAAAGGCATATAATTCGATGAATTATAACTTAAATTTTAAGGAAATCATATAGTTTAAACTCAGAACCACCATCAGTTTGAAATGTTTTGATAGTGTAATTAAACTGGTTCTCAATCATTCTTGTGAAGCTAATAATAATGTTATGTGTTTCAGATTTTGCTTTCAATAAATATAACCATGTATACCTAGTGCATGCATCAACTAGGGATACATAGTATTTGTACCCAAAATCTGTACTTATTGGTGCTGGACCCCAAAGGTCAGCAGCAATAAGATCAAAAGGTTTTGCATAACATGTGTCAGAATTAGCAAATGGCAGTTTATGGATTTTGCCCATTTGGCAATATGTACATATATATGGTAAATTCACATCAGTAAAAGGTACTTTATTATTAAGCAAAATTTTCTAACAATTCTAACACTGGGGTATCCTAGTTTGTAGTGTCAGATATCAAATGTAGTTTTTCTACTACTATTACTGCTTAAATCAACAACATGACTAGCATTACTATCACAGTTTGTACTAATATCTGGTAAATTGCAACATGGTTTTATTTTGACAGAATTATTGCAATTGCCAAGGTCAAATTTGTATAGCACCTTCAATGCTTCGCCCTGCGAAAGTATTTCACTAGTTAGAATGTCTCTAACTAAATAGTATTTAAGATAGAATTAAAAATAAACACAGTTATCATTAGCAAATTGTGATATACTAATCAGATTTATTTATTTATTTTGGGTACCCTTAATAAATTGTGTAAAAATAATTGTCTCTTACCTTTTATACTGCCATTACCAATATGAGAGATATTTATGCACTTACCACTACTCATGCAAATAGTTTTCTTACCTTTGTACTCTCTGTTTCCAAGATTGAGATTTTCCAAATTATTTGTGATATGGTAGGTTGCTCCTGAGTCAGGGTACTAGTTATCATCTTGAATGTGATACAATCTTGTTGTTTCATTCTGGTTTCTTGCACCATAAGATTGGGTGCTTGCATCAATTTGAACCGGTGCAACATTTGCACTTGGATTTTGTCCTCTTTGATTGGTACTGCTTTGACTATTAGCATAATTTGGGTTATATGTGAAATAACATTTTGTTGCAGTATGACCAATTCTTTCACATATTTGACACTTCAGTTTGTTATTATTGTTCCATCTTCCTTGACCATAAGCTGATGGACCACCTCTTTGGAAAGTTTGATATGATCTGGTATTATAATGTCGATTCTTGTTTTTATTAACAACATAATTTACACTAAGTTCACTTCCTTGAGTCATTTTACTGTCTATTCTTGCCTCATGAGATAGTAGAATTGAGTGAATATCATCCATAGATGAGAATTGTTTTTGAGATGCTATTATTGCTTCAACCACTTCATATTCTTTAATTAACCCATTAAGTATAATCAGAATTTGTTCAGATTCAGAAACTTTATGACCAGCTGCATCTAACATATCACATAATGATTTGATCTTGCTCAAATATTCTCTCATGGTAATACTGTCTTTCTTACTTTCTGCAATTGCCTCTTATAATGCATAACTTTGGCATATGATTGGTTATTAAAACCCTTTCCAATGGTTTTCCAAATATCATTTGATGATTTACATCCTATTTCTTGAGGTAAAATACTTTGACTTATTGATGAGAGAAGCCATGAGCTAATCAGTCTATCTTGCCTATGGAATTTTATATATTCCTCATTACTTACAACTCTATTACTCTGATCTATTATGAATTTAGATGGTACATCAACAGTGCCAAACACATAACCTTCTAAGCCATATCCTTGTATTGTAGTTTCAATTTGTAACATCCACAGTAAATAATTATTCTCATCTAACTAAATAGTAATGAGTTGAGATTGAGGACTTGCAAGTATCTTCATTAATCTATCTACAGTTGTGGTTCCTTCCTGAGATGCTGAAACATTTACTGATGTTGATGAAGTTCTGTCATTGGCCATGATTGTTGAATCAAGGAATTCATAGCATTTTGATTAATGACAAGGAGAAGTTTCATGATCGACAAAAAGAAGAGAATCAATGGTATTGTAAGTTAGAGGTTGATTATTTAGTGATTTAGCCATGTTAAAAATGTTAAAATCTATCCTCAAATAATCATATACCTCATTATTGTGAATATATATATGTATATATATGAATGCACATTCATTGTGCATATTGCCAGAAACCGGTCGATTGGTTTCAAAATAGGCGGTCGACCGTTTATGGGCAGAATGCACAATGAACATGCACACATGTATATAACGTATATATATTCAAATTTCAGTTTACTGGTTATTTTTGACCTGTCGACCGATTTTCGAACTAAAAGCAACTCTTCGTACAGACATCTTCATTCATCAAAAGTTGCTTCCTTTTCCTTTCATCAATAATCATTTCTATTCAATACTTCTCTTCACCAATGATTGCAACTCTTTATCTTCTATAAAAACAACATGAAATCATCGATTCAAATAACCAATTCTTTCTATCTATTCTATCTATTGTTGATTTCATTTTTGTTCTTTCAAAGCACTTAAACGCTCATAATCTTCTTATATCGATCTTGAATCCTAGAATTTATATATTATTCTTTTGATTCAAACACGATATCATCTTTCAAATCTTCACATACACAATTTCTATTTGAGGATAAGATTATAGTAAGGTTGGACAAGAATTGACAAACTCGTGTTATTAAGAACACACATTGTTAAATCACAAGTCTACTCATCTTGTTTGAAGTCCTCCGTGTTGTAAGAGGCAAGTTGTGAAGTCCTCGTGTTGATAGAGGCGTGAAATTCCCGTTCGGCTGCTTGGGTGTTGTAAACCTGTTCCTCTGGGTGAAGTGAGGTTGTTGTTAGTGAAAATCCAGATAGAAGTCTGGGACTGGACGTAGGATGGTGCTCCGAACCAGTATAAAAATCTCTGGTGTGATTTTTCGTTTTACTGCATTTACTTATCTATTATATTGTTCTGTGATTAGCTATTACTTTATACTTGAATATTGTTTGTCATATTACACGATCCTTGTGAGTGTATTATACTTGGCACATACACGCACGCACTTTCAATTGGTATCAGAGCACGGTCATCACATAACCATAACACAGTTATTTGATATATTCTAGTAATATGGCAAATAACCCTAGTAGTAGCACTAACACCACTTACACTGAAGGTCAATCAACACAAAGACCTCCTTTCTTCAATGGTCTTAACTATAGCTATTGGGCAACACGTATGGCTTTTTACATGCAATCTACTAGCTATGATGCTTGGAATGCTACTCAGAAAGAAATAGTAAATCCAACAACTGAGTATTCAGAATGGACACCGCTGAGAAAACGGTAGCAGCCGTAAATGCAAAAGCAATAAATATGTTGTTTTGTGCATTAGGTCAAAACGAATATAACCGTGTTAGTATCTGCACCACTGCATATCAAATTTGGCAAACGCTAAAAACCACTTCTGAAGGTACTAACAAGGTTAAGCAAGCCAAAATAACTATGTTGAAAAGTCAATTTCAAAATTTCAAAATGAAGCCGAATGAAACAATCAATGAAATGTATTCACGGTTTCAAACCATTCATCATGCACTTATCGGTTTAGAGCAAAAATATTCTGATTTTGATGTTGTTTCAACAGTCCTACATTCTCTGACTAATGAATGGGAAGGAAAAGTATTAGCAATAGAAAAAGTTAATGATCTTTCCACCATGAAGCCAGATGAATTGATAGGAAATCTAATGTCCTATGAAGCTAACTTGCAGGCTAGAAAAGAACAAAAAGAAGAAAAGAAAAATGTAGCTTTTCATGCTAAAAAAGATGAAGACAACTCAGATTCCGAAGATGAAGATCTAGCGTTCATTGCAAAATGATTCAAGAAATTCTTAAAGCAACGAAAAGCTAGTCGATACAGCAAAAAGAAGTTCGGTTCAAATAAACCATCATCGTCAAATATAGAATGCTTCAATTGTCACAAAAAGGGACATATGCAAAAGGATTGTCCGGAGCAAAAGAAGAAGTCAGAAAATGACAAAATCAAATACAAGAAAGACAAGTCAAAGAAACAAGCATTCTCAGCAACATGGGATGATTCAGACTCATCTTCATCTGATAGTGAAAGTGATTCAGATAATGAACAAGCTAATGTATGTTTCATGGCAACAGAAGATGAGGTACAAATTCCTACTTTTGAAGAAGTTCTTGATATTAATGCTGAATTAATTTTTAAATTTAAAGATATGAAACGACAATGCAAACAAGCCAAAGTATATTTAAATAGAGTAGAATTTGAACGAGATATGTTAAAAGACGAGAAGAAAATATTAGAGGAGGAACTTGAAAAAGTTCAAGAATCACAATAAGATTCTAGACGTAGAAAAAGTTCATTATTTTCAGCTAGTTTACAAACTAAGTTAGACGACATTACTCAAAATGTTTCTAACTTCAACAAAGGTCGAGAAAACTTGAAATTTTTTATTGAAAATTCACAATCTGCTTCGAATAAACAAGGTTTGGGGTATAAGAAACAAGATATCAAGAAATATCTTGGTAATAAAAGAAAAAGAAAACATAAAACAATACAAGAAATTGAAGCTAAGAAAAATCTCAGTTTATTATATTCCAAACCAAAAGCGGTTGTGAAATTTCAAAAGAAAAATGTCAAGACTATCAAAATATGGGTTCCTAAAACAAATAAATTTTTTATTAGGAACAAATACATTCAAATTTTTTCGAATACTGTGCATCGTAATTCCAATTATCTATATAAAGGGGATACCAGACCCGTATGGGTTTGGACTCCTAAGACCTAACTCTTAGGACCCCATAAAAAAAGTGGGTACCATGGACTTAATTTTATTTTTTGCAGGTCCAACTTAAGAAAAGAGGAAAGTGGATATTGGACAGTGGTTGCTCGAAGCATATGACTGGAGACAAGAGCTTATTGACAAATATCACTTATTCAGATGGTGGCTCCGTCACTTTTGGCGATAATTCAAAAGGCTGTATCATCGGCAAAGTCGATGTGAGCAAATGCGGTACATCTAACTTACCTCTTATTACTAATGTCATGCTAGTTAAAAATTTGAAACATAATTTACTCAGTTTCAGACAACTATGTGACAAGGGCTTTACCATTTCCTTTTCGGATAACAAATGTAGTATTTTAGATAAAGATCGAAATTTAGTTTTTGAAGGATATAGAGACAGAAATATTTATATTTTGAATATGAATGTCAATCATAATTCAGATATGTGTCTTGTAGCAAATGATAATGATCCATGCCTATGGCACAAACGTTTCTGCCATATAAACTTCAGAACTATTGACAACCTAGCCAAAAATGACCTAGTTAGAGGACTACCCAAAATAAGCTATACAGTTGATAATATTTGTAATGCATGTCAATTAGGAAAATTGACTAAATCGTCATTTAAGTCCAAGTAAGTCATATCAACATTACAACCACTTGAGCTTTTACATATGGATTTATTCAGACCAACACAGGTTCAGTCAATAAATCATAGTCGATATGTGTTTGTAATTGTTGATGATTACTCTTGTTATACTCGGGTGATTTTCTTGAAAACAAAAGTGACACTTTCAATCATTTCAAATCTTTCGTCAAGAGAATTCAAAAATTGAAAGGGCTTAAGGTTAAGAATACAAGAAGTGATCATGGCGGAGAGTTCGAAAATAATGAATTTAACCATTTTTGTACAAAGAAAGGTATATATCATAATTTTTCGTGTCATTGAACTCCACAACAAAACGGAGTTGTAGAACAGAAAAATCGGACTTTACAAGAATGTGCAAGAATATTATTAAATGGATCCACTTGTAATAACCCGGAAATCAGAGCCAATTTGAAATTTTTATTTTGGCAATTTTAGTGAATTTTGAATATTTAAAATGAACTATTTTAAATAATAACGACGAGAAATTTATTTTGAATAGAATTAGAACATATATTTATTTGAATCGACGTTAGAATATAAATATTTATTTTAAATTATAAAAGGAATTGAAAATTAAGCGGTAGTTCGAAAATTCGATTTCAAAGTTCAAATGAATGTACAGGATTCAAAATAAACCGGATTTTAGCAAAACCAAAAATATTGGGATATATTTGAGAATATATTTCCAACCAATCCGAAAAATTGAAATTTCATAGCGGGAATCAAAAGTTATGTCCAAGTGAAAATTCAGAATAGTCGCTATGGAATTTCGGGCCCTTAAAAATAGCCATTTTGCAAACGACCTCTGTTTTCGACGAAACCACTTTTGTTGGAACCGGAATGTCAAGTTATAACTATATTCCAAAATTCGTAATTTTCTGAATCAATAAGTGAGCGCGGTGAAGTAAAACGTGTTTTGGTAGTTTCAGTCAATTTGGATCGACCAGAAAATGGCCAATTTTCAAACGGTCTTCAAATTCGACGAAATTAGTTTCATTCGGACCGTATCGTCAATACGAAGCTAGAAATAATTTTTCTGGAAATTTTAGAGTCGGTATGTGGCCCCGGTAAACTTAGATGTGCGTTCAGATTCAATATATAGATTTATATTTTGATTTTGATGGAAACTGATCGATACAGTCGAATTGGCTTACGATACATATCCCATTGTGTTCAGAATGGGGGTATTTAGCTGGGGACGACATTCATTGGGTTTAATTTGGAGGTCGGAAAGATAAACCAATTATTTTTTAATAAAATATTATATAAATATATATACTCCCAGTAGAGTCAAACCCTAGTCAAAAAATACATCCCGCGGTCGAAGGTTTCAACCGCCGCCCCTTGCGATTAAACGGCCTAAATCCTCCAAAGTGAAATCGTTAATTCCTCCCCCAATAATTCGAATTAGATTATGAATCTAAAACAACATTTGAAAACCAGTTCGAGCTCTTTCAATTGGTACCCAGGTGATGGGTTATCGTCGCCTATATCCCCTGAAATCTCCGCTCAGACAGCCACGGTTCGAGTGGGTTTTCATGTCGTCAGGGGGGCGCGAGCTGGGAATGGAGCACGGCGGAGGGAGGCAAGGTCTGTGGCATTGCGGTGGGGCTCTCCAATCGAGGTCCGGCGCGGTGTACAGGTGGCCAAGGGCAACCCTAATTTCTCGTGTTCCTATATGCAATGAAGAAGACGCAGTAAGTTTTTTTTTCTTTCCTTTTAATTATAAATTTTACTGTCTTAGAAAATCTGAAATTATTTATTTTATTGTTTAAGAAAATCTGAAAATGTATATATATATATACATATTATTGTTTTAAAGAATGTGAACTACTTTGTTTTAAAGAATAAAAATATCATGGTTAGAAAGATACGATTTTTAAAAGAAAAATATAAATAGAATTTGTTTTAAAAATATATAGTTTGATTTTTATACTTATATAACGATGTTATAAAGGTTGAATTTTTATATAAATAAATTTGGTGTAAAAATGGGATTTTTAAAATATAAACAACTTTGAAATAAAAATAGAATTTTTGATATATATAACATTGAATAAAAATCTAATTTTTTTTATGTATTAGAATAGCGAAATAAAAATTCGATCTTTATGTAAGAGGCAGAAATATAAAAATATAATTTTTATATAGAAAGAAGCGTTGCAAAAATATATGAAGTGAAGGTTAAAAATATGATTTTTATAAGATAAAGAATATAAAAATTCGATTTATATATATATGAAGTGAAGATAAAAACTTGATTTTTATATAATGTAGAGAATAAAAATATAATTTTTATCATATGAGTAGCGTTATAAAAAGGTGAGTTTTAAATAAATAGCGTGGTATTAAAAATATGATTTTTACTGTGAACAACGGGAAAAGATGGTGACGGTATCGATTAAAATCAAAACGAAACCCAAACAGTTCAGAACGAAAGCACGGAGGAGTGGAACACTCGGTGAGAACTCCTCACTTTTATTTTATTTTCTAGTTGAAATATATACTAGGATGCAGACGGTGCTTAGCAGCACCCGACACCCGTCGTCCACAGACCATGGGTGACTTGTTTGTTTGATTGTTGTGTTGTGGAATTTGATTGTGTGATGTGGAATGAAATAAAATATTTTATCGTTATAAATTTTTATAGTTAAAAATATAATTTTTAACGTGTATATAAAATATATATTTATTAACAAATCAGACGATTTGTTTATATACACCCATTTGACTAATATTGATTGGGACGATAAATTTTACACATCGCCCAACTGCACAAATAAAAATCTGTGTTTGTTGATTTGAAACCCCACACGGGTATTGGGATGATATTTGACGTACGCTAATCCCGACTGTTTAGTTGTATGTCAATCGATGGGTTGACAGACTGTGTAAGCGTTAATTATTTATATTTAATGCTTATGCAGTTGTGTGGTGCACTCTGGATGATAGTTGATGATTTATCGTTGCTATTATATACATGTGTTGTAGAAAACTCATATAATTAACATTATATGGTAATTGATTGGGCCTCATTCCAATTTGGAAAATAAGGAATATTATAAAAGATAATTCATGTGTTGAATAGAATAAAAATTCACGTGTTGAATAGAAATAAATTCATGTGTTGAATAAAATAAATATTCATGTGTTGAATAAAATAAATTCATGTGTTGAATAAAATAAATATTCATGTGTTGAATAAAAATATAAATTCATGTGTTGAATAAAATATATATTCATGTGTTGAATAAAAATATATATTCATGTGTTGAAGAAAATATTCATTTGTTGAATAGAACAACGAAGTTATTGAAGTATATAAAGCCGTGTTGTTTAGATATGCGCCATTTTGACGCGAACGATATTTATATCGGTTATATTCGTTTTTATAATGATTATAGAAAAGGAAGTGATTTCAAAATATAACGTTTTGAACATATTATCATTTGTATATCGATGATGTGGAATATTCAATTTTGATTCGAAATTGAATATGAAGTTGAAATCGTTTCGAAAACGAATTTAAAACGATTTATAAAATACGTTTTAAAAGGAAATCGACGAAATATATATAATATATATATTATATATATAATGGCCTAAATAGAATGCGCCGCGCTGCGGCAGTTCGCGAATTTCGACCATTGACTTCGAATGGATGTTACGGGAGATCCGACCGTCGGATTCTCCTAAAACCGGAACCGTTTGGTTCGTATCGAAAAGAGCATTCTAACGAATATTACAAATTAGAAATCTAACGGCTGGATTTGGAATTATGTCCAAATCAAATTTGGAAAAGGTCGTTGTAAGTCCAGTTCGATGATCGTTGATGGAAATCGACTGTATGGGCCTTGATAAAATTACTAAAAGTAGTAATAATTTGTGTAAAATCATAAGAAATGATTTGGAAAGAATTGAGATGAAAAATTCTAAATTTGAAAAGATAAAAATAGATTTTTATCGAAATGAACTAGTTTTGAACTAGAATTATAATCCTATTTATTTTTAAAATAAATAAAGTGGATTTGAAATGGTCTTGAAAATAACCAGAATTTCCAATATATAAAGTGGAAATGGATTTGAATCGAAATTGTCTTTGGAATATTTCGATGTTGGATTTCGGGATTATACATATATTGTTATGTAGATTTGAAAGATATATTTATATCGTTATTTCCAATACGATATTTGTTGGTTGTAGAATTTGATATTGAATATAAGCCGCTATATTTTCTATTCAGAGCCTTGTATTTAATATCAAATGGGATTTGGGTTTGTCGTGAATGGTGTCTTCATTAACATGTTCTTTAACCCAGTTGAGAAAAAGATTAATTCTTTTTATTTATATTTAATGAAATATACCAGTTAAATGATATTTAATTGGAATTGAATTTGAATTGATTTTTGGGTTTATCGTGAACCATGCTTTAAATGACATTGGTTCTTTAACCCAGTTAAAGACAGGATATGGTTTCTCAAGTTAAACAATCATTGATATGATTTTTAGGAAGATTAAGACCAAGTTGAGTTTTAATGAATCTTTAATTAGATTGAGATGATCGAGAATGGAGTATCACCAGTTTTGCTCCAGGCGATAGTTAAATCTTTAATTAGATTTGAACGTGAAATGGTAATTGAATTTACCGATAACACCATGGTGTTAGATATGAAGTATTACCAGTTTTACTTCATGAGATGAATAGGTTGGGATTGGGAAATTAAAACAAATAATTACTTCGGTAATGTTCGTTAATCCCGACTAGTTTGGATAAACCATAATTTGGTTTGAATTGATATTCAAAAGAAGATTAAAGAATTTACCTTTGATAAAATTAATGGGAACCTTTCCCAAAGTATAAGAATATTTGAATAAAAGAATATTCTGAATTGGAATGAGGCGTATGTTGTGTTTGTGTAACACTTGTTTATTATATACGTGGGTTATTCAGAAAGACCGGGTTTATCCCATTCTGAATAACTGATTCGACGATGTGTCGAGGATGAAGACGGTGGTCGAAGACCGGAGGTCTTCACATCATTTGGATAATTACTGATGATCTTAATTGGGCTGTACACCCAAGAGGAGGGAATCAGTTGGTGATCGTCCAGACGTACTTGGAGATCTATGGATATGTGAGGTACAAGGTGCCTCCGGTTTCGTTCAGACCCAGAATGAACTTGTAAATGGACTGTGTGTCTGACATTGGTTTTTATTCTGTGTGATTGATTTCTATTAAATATATATCTGTTTGGCGGCGGAGAATTTATTCTCTTGCTTAACGCCCTTCTCTGAGATGTACGATCTCAGAGGTTATATATTGATGGATATGAATCGCATGTAGTGAATTTCCTGTGTGGCATGCCTAAGTGGCAAATGATCAAGGCTTTTGTTGAAAAGCAAAGTCTTGTGGTTGATGATCAAAGAACAACCTTTGTGGCGTAGCTTTGTGTATAACGTTAATTCGTGAGCCTCACACCCTGGTTGTGAACCAAAAACGGGAGAGGACTGCAGGGAGGGCATGCGTTTCCTTCTAGCTAGGGTGGTGTCAGTGACCAACCAGCCCTGACATTTATATTCTTTTCACATGTGTGTTGTTGGATTGCGAGGTGCCTCAGATATATCGGTGACTATGTGGAGCCTATGGAGTCATTTGGCTCATTTACACCCCAAAGGGCGGGGAAACGCAGTGTCCAGGGTTTAAGTTTAATCCACATCGGTGGACCGGCCCTGAAGATCCAAAGATCACTCGAGCTTTGATCCCGAGGTTCGGGCTAAAGAGTCTCGAATCGGTAGAGGACTATCTTTTTCCTTGGTTCACAGATGGAAATCCAATTTCCAATACGTGACTTTGCGATTTTGATTGTAGAACCTATATATGGCGACATAGTGGTATGGGGCACTTATGCCATCTATGATTGATACTTATGATTGAAATTGTTTTGACACTATACACTTATAGTAATAATAAAAGATGAAATTTAGCGTATCAAGCATTCTTGGCTATTATAAGGTAAAAACCCTATTCTCCGGCTTGTGTTGCATTGTGTGATGGGACCTGTGTCTTATAATAGCTTCATTGTTCTTTATTTAGCATTGCACTGGTGTTCTTGGGAGGAAACCCATTCCGTGTTATACGGCGTGGTCCCTTGATTTACCTAACTTTAAAATAAAGATTAATAACTGTTTTAGTTCTCACACCAGTCACATGACAGACCTGGAGTTTATTGTTTTAACCTAAACTCTGGGTGCCCTTATTTTGACACGGGCAGCCAGTAGTTTTGGTTTTGCAGAATTATATTCACAGGATCCTGAATTACAACTGAAGCGATATTCGGAAAGCTCTGTATCCGTGTATTACTTTCAGTTGTGTTTTGTATTATTTTTCCGCTACGATGTATTTCAATGTAATTTAAATCTCTAATATTTTCTGTGTAATATTTATTCATACTCTGTATATTCTTGTATTCTGATGGAATTGTTGTAATAAGCAATGAAATGTTCTTCTGTTTGGGTTCCGATGTGGCTTGTTCCCAATTCAATCCGTGTTTTCCTTACCAGGGAATTTCGGGTTGTCTCATTTTGGTATCAGAGCCAGGTTTACAGAGCTCGAGAACCAGGCACGTTAGAACCAAACGAAAGAATTCATCAGAGATTGGACTAGTAATGTCCAATAAGAATGGCTCGTTTGAGATGAGATCAGGAGTATCCTAAAGCGAGTCGAAAGAGTGTTATTTTTAAAATAAAAGTTGAAAACAAGTTTCGTTTTGAAAATTTAAACCATTTTATTCGTATTTGAATATTTTATTTTGTATCGAGTTGGACAATCGAGTATATAAAGATTTTGCATATATCCGTCATGAACATATATTCGAAGTTTTAATATACTAGATAAATATAGAATCACACTCTAGTCGCCTGAGATAATTCTGGTAATGCGGCCGCATTATCAGTATTTGTGTTCGAGTTTCGAAAGGTGGGATATCTATATATTTCCATTAGATTGGTGTGAGAACCAAAACTAGATAGGTTTATTGTAGTGATTTGGCATCAAAAACATGATTTTCTGTATATATATATATCAAAATTATGAATTTGAAAAGCCAATCAACTAATTGATTGATGGTTGTGTTGTTTGATTATTGGTTTGAAATTTTGGACCATTACGCCAAACTGAACCGAATATTGAACTGTATTGAAAAATGATTACAATTGCATGCATATACATGTATATCCATTGAACAGGTCATAGCAAGGAGGCTAGAGAAGAGGAATAAAATTGTTTGCCCGACAAATAGGTACATGTTTATTGTATTTCTTGGGTTTTTGATGATTTTATGAGCCGATTGTCTAGCCGCTTAGCTGTTTCTTTTTCTTTTTGGATTGGTGAGGGCCATGGGAGGCTATTTGAAATATCCCGAAGCTCCCGGTGCAGGGGAGGTTATGGCGAAATTCTTCGAAAATTTAGGGTGTTAGCCAAATTTTTGAAAAATTTGAAAAGTTCTTAGAAACTGAGAAGTTGAAGAACTTAAGCCATAATGAAAATAATGAAACTTGAGTTGATTTGTAAAACAACTTTCGGCTTCGTTCCTTTTCGGGGACGAAAAGTTTTAAGTGGGGGAGATTGTAATAACCCGGAAATCAGAGCCAATTTAAAAATTTTATTTTGGCAATTTTAGTGAATTTTGAATATTTAAAATGAATTATTTTAAATAATAACGACGAGAAATTTATTTTGAATAGAATTAGAACGTATATATTTATTTGAATCGACGTTAGAATATAAATATTTATTTTAAATTATAAAAGGAATTGAAAATGGCGCGGTAGTTTGAAAATTCGATTTCAAAGTTCAAATGAATGTACAGGATTCAAAATAAACCGGATTTTAGAGAAACAAAAAATATTAGGATCTATTTGAGAATATCTTTCCAACAAATCCGAAAAATTGAAATTTCATAGCGGGAATAAAAAGTTATGTCCAATTGAAAATTCAGAATAGTTGCTATGGAATTTTGGGCCCTTAAAAATAGCTATTTTGCAAACGACCTCTGTTTTCGACAAAACCACTTTTGTTGGAACCGGAATGTCAAGATATTGCTAAATTCCAAAATTCGTAATTTTCTGAATCAATATGTGAGTGTGGCGAAGTATAACGTGTTTTGGCAGTTTCAGTCAATTTGTTTCATCCAGAAAATGGCCATTTTTCAAAAGGTCTTCAAATTCGATGAAATTAGTTTTGTTAGGACTGTATCGTCAATAGAAAGCTAGAAATAATTTTTCTGGATTTTTTTAGAGTCAGTATGTGGCCCCGGTAAATTGAGATGTGCGTTCAAATTCAATATATAGATTTATATTTTGATTTTAACGGAAACTACTCGAAACAATCGAATTGGCTTACGATACATATCCCATCGTGTTCAGAATGGGGGTATTTAGCTAGAGGCGACAGTCATTGGGTTTAATTTGGAGGTCAGAAAGATAAACCAATTATTTTTGAATAAAATAAAATATTATATAAATATATAAACTCCCACTAGAGTCAAACCCTGGTCAAAACATACATCCCGCGGTCAAAGGTTTCAACCGCCGCCCCTTGCGATTAAACGGCCTAAATCCTCCAAAAATCGTAAATTCCTCCCCCAATAATTCGAATTAGATTATGAATGTAAAACAACATTTGAAAACCAGTTCGAGCTCTTTCAATTGGTACCCAGGTGATGGGTTATCGTCGCTTATATCCTTTGAAATCTCCGCTCAGACAGTCACGGTTCGAGTGGGTTTTCATGTCGTTAGGGGGGCGCGAGCTGGGAATGGAGCACGGCGGAGGGAGGCGAGGTTTGTGGCGTTGCAGTGGGGCTCTCCGATCGAGGTCCAACGCGGTGTACAGGTGGCCAAGGGCAACCCTAATTTCTCGTGTTCCTGTATGCAATGAAGAAGACGCAGTAAGTTTTTTTTCTTTCCTTTTAATTATAAATTTTACTGTTTTAGAAAATCTGAAATTATTTATTTTATTGTTTAAGAAAATCTGAAAATGTATATATATTGTTGTTTTAAAGAATGTGAACTACTTTGTTTTTAAAGAATAAAAATATCATGGTTAGAAAGATTTGATTTTTAAAAGAAAAATATAAATAGAATTTGTTTTAAAACTATATAGTTTGATTTTTATACTTATATAGCGATGTTATAAAGGATAAATTTTTATATAAATAAATTTGGTGTAAAAATGGGATTTTTAAAATATAAACAAATTTGAAATAAAAATAGGATTTTTGATATATATAACATTGAATAAAAATCTAATTTTTTTTATGTATTAGAACAACGAAATAAAAATTCAATCTTTATGTAAGAGGAAGAAATATAAAAATATAATTTTTATATAGAAAGAAGCGTTGCAAAAATATATGAAGTGAAGGTTAAAAATATGATTTTTATAAGATAGAGAATATAAAAATTCGATTTTTATATATATGAAGTGAAGATAAAAACTTGATTTTTATATAATGTAGAGAATAAAAATATGATTTTTATCATATGAGTAGCGTTATAAAAAGGTGAGTTTTAAATAAATAGCGCGGTATTAAAAATATGATTTTTACTGTGAACAGCGGGAAAAGATGGCGATGGTATCGACTGAAATCAAAACGAAACCCAAACAGTTCAAAAGGAAAGCACGGAGGAGTGGAACCCTCGGTGAGAACTCCTCACTTTTATTTTATTTTCTATTTGAAATATATACTAGGATGCAGACGGTGCTTAGCAGCACCCGACCCCGTCGTCCACAGACCATGGATGCTTGTTTGTTTGATTGCTGTGTTGTGGAATTTGATTGTGTGATGTGGAATGAAATAAAATATTTTATCGTTATAAATTTTTATAGTTAAAAATATAATTTTTAACATGTATATAAAATAAATATTTATAAACAAATCGGATGATTAGTTTATGTACACCCATTTGACTGATATTGATTGGGACGATAAATTTTACACATCGGCCAACTACACAAATAAAAAATTGTGTTTGTTGATTTGAAACCCCACACGGGTATTGGGATGATATTTGACGTACACTAATCCCGATTGTTTAGTTGTATGTCAATCGATGGGTTGACCGACTGTGTAAGCATTAATTATTTATATTTAATGCTTATGTAGTTGTGTGGTGCACTCTGGATGATGGTTGATGAATTATCGTTGCTATTATATACATGTGTTGTAGAAAATCCATATAATCTACATTAAATGGTAATTGATTGGGCCTCATTCCAATTTGGAAAATAAGGAATATTATAAAAGAAAATTCATGTGTTGAATAGAATAAAAATTCACGTGTTGAATAGAAATAAATTCATGTGTTGAATAAAATAAATATTCATGTGTTGAATAAAATAAATTCATGTGTTGAATAAAATAAATATTCATGTGTTGAATAAAAATATAAATTCATGTGTTGAATAAAATATATATTCATGTGTTGAATAAAAATATATATTCATGTGTTGAAGAAAATATTCATTTGTTGAACAGAATAACGAAGTTATTGAAATATATAAAGCCGTGTTGGTAAGATATGCGCCATTTTGACGCGAACGATATTTATATCGATTATATTCGTTTTTATAATGATTATACAAAAGGAAGTGATTTCAAAATATAACGTTTTGAAAATATTATCATTTGTATATCGATGATGTGGAATATTCAATTTTGATTCGAAATTGAATATGAAGTTGAAATCGTTTCGAAAATGAATTTAAAGCGATTTATAAAATACGTTTTAAAAGGAAATCGATGAAATATATATAATATATGTATAATATATATATAGTGGCCTGAATAGAATGCGCCGCGCTGCGGCAGTTCGCGAATTTCGACCATTGACTTCGAGTGGATGTTACGGGAGATCCGACCGTCGGATTCTCCTAAAACCAGAACCGTTGGGTTTGTATCGAAAAGAGCTTTCTAACGAATATTAGAAATTAGAAATCTAACGGTTGGATTTGGAATTATGTCCAAATCAAATTTGGAAAAGGTCGTTGTAAGTGCAGTTCGATGACCGTTGATGGAAATCGACTGTACGGGCCTTGATAAAATTATTAAAAATAGTAATAATTTGTGTAAAATCATAAGAAATAATTTGGAAAGAATTGAGATGAAAAATTGCAAATTTGAAAAGATAAAAATAGATTTT
>JASFAX010002222.1:0-46876 GCA_030737875.1 Allium sativum
GCTATAAGTCTAAAATCACTGAGGCTGTTAGAAGTTTTGAACTTTTGGAACCAAAATGATGAAAGTATGTTTTTTTTTTTAAATCTTACCAGAATTTAAAAATTCATTAACAATCGAAAAATAGGAATTTTAAGTTCATCTCAATGAGTTTTGTAAAACTTAGCACCAAAACCATCAGGTCTAGGGATTTTATCAATGTTAGCATTGAACAAAATATTTTTGATATAAGTATTCAAAACATCCTTTAGTAAAATTTTCTCACTGCTAGAGTGCAGCAAAAACTTAGTAAAATACAGTAAAACAAGTATTATTATCATCAGAGTTGTATAATTAAAAAAAAAATTCAAATAATAGCTTCTTTTTCCAAAAAGGAGCATCACTTAAAATATTATCATAAGAACCAGTCAACTTACCAATATCATTAGTATGAAACTTAGTAAAATACAGTAAAACAAGTATTATTATCATCAGAGTTGTATAATTAAAAAAAAAAATCAAATAATAGCTTCTTTTTCCAAAAAGGAGCATCACTTAAAATATTATCATAAGAACCAGTCAACTTACCAATATCATTAGTATGTTTTCTACTAGACATTTTAGCATAGAAATATATACTAGAAGAGTCACTACTAGTAAGCCAATCAATTTTAGCTTTTTGTCTAATGCTAGCTGGTTCAATTTGAAGCTTATTAATCAACTTTTTCTGCATGTTGAAGTAATTATTAATTTTAGAAACTAGTAGTTGCATCAGGAAAATCCACCCCTAATCTCCACCCTTAAATGAATATTCCGTAAATGGCCACTTAGTGAACTCAAGGGTACATGATAATGTTGAGAAAACTAAAAAGGTTCTAACAGGTAAATAACTAATGATCGGTTAACATTAATCTTCCTCCATCTTCAAATCTAATTAGAATTTTTAGTTCCCGATTAAACATCGGTGCAACTCCTCTTGCTACTATACCACGCAAATTGAAACAATTATCGGAGAAACTCCTTTGCAAATCCGCAGATTTAGTTTCAGAACAAATATTAATCATCAACTGGCGACTGAAAAATAATAAATCTACTTCTCTACTGTTATTATTGAAGAAAACATGTAGATGTATCATTAAATAAATTTATATGTTTTCAAATTTGCATTTTTTTCAGGTTTTTTAATTGCTTTGTGTCACAACACTATAAATATAACAGTCAACATAATATATTTTATTCTATTTTCAAGTAGGTTCAAATGGCGCTATCTTTTTTATAACAATGATGATAATGGTCTTAGTATCATTCTTGTAGATATCCGTACTTTTCAAAATGATAGCAGTCTACATCATTTTTGTAAGTGTACATAAAAAGTAAATTACATTTATCATATTTCTATTCTAAAAAGATAAAAGTTCTTACCTAATCTTATTTTTTTATAAAATTATTAGTTCTTAACAGGAGGCAAAATATTTTTGTCTCTTTCACGGAAACTTGAAAAACGCGCATAGATCTAATTTCCATGATTGTTGTAGGTCCATAATAAAACCAACAATTCAATCTTTATAGCAAAAAAGTTGTTTACCCATTATCTTCTTCATAAAGTTAGATGTTATTATCTTTTTTTAGAAATTTAAACAGCACGATATTTTCAAAAAAGCAAAAAGTTAGGTGGTGTAATCAACATACACTGCAACACATGAACATGAGTTTGTGCTTCCAACATGAGTTTCTAGCAAAAAGTTCTTACCTAATCTTTTCTATCCTAAACATGAACATGAGTTTGTGCTTCCAACATACACTGCAAAACATGAAAATGTTCATGTTTTGCAGTGTATGTTGGAAGCACAAACTAAAAACGATACCATACAAGTATACGATTTTAAACCGATGACCTGTAATCAATTTCCGAGAACTCCATTTTGTTAGGGATTGTAGAATGGATCGTTAAGGCAAAACAAACACTAGAGGGAGGGTGAATAGTATTTTTGAGAATTTAAACAAAATCTAAAACTTAAATGATATGCTATATGAATCAATCACCATAGAAACAATCACAGACAGAATCAAACACAAACACAAAGATAAACAAAAATAAAGTGGAGAAAAGGAAAGAACACACAAGATTTTATACTGGTTCGAAATTGCTCTACGTCTAGTTCCATGCTACGCTGGATTGCGTAGTGTTTTATTACTAGATCAATATCCAATTACAATCCTCCTTGATTTCACGGCTACAAGAGATACCACTGATTCCACACACACTTGATCAAGTATATCCTTCTTGATTTCACGGCTACAAGGGATAACACCGATTACAAACACTACCCTTACAATTTCAACAGCCCTATAACTGTGCAATAGCACTTTGATTCAGAGAGTAATGAGTAGAGAGTGAGAAGAGAAAAAGTTTAATGAAAATAGAATTGAATTTGGCAGAGTATAAGTGTAGAAATCATAAAAATAAGAAGATATAATGGTGTAAAGAAAGGAGATGAAGATGGAGAAGAATGATGAAAAAAATTCGAAATCAGCTCATATTTATAAGATTTGAAAGGTTGCAACATTTCTGAACCGTCACAAATAGTTAAAAGACACTTCCTTTCAATTTTGAAAAAATGACAGTTATATGTCGACATATACAATAATGTATGTCGACATATGCTAGTTAAAAATTATTTTTTGAGCAATTTTCAAGTGTTTTGATATATATATGTAAATATAATTCTGGAAATTCTTGAATTAAAACATAGTGTTATAAATGAATATTATAAAGTAGGAAATCATATGAAAACATAAATGTAAACTATTTAAACATATTTATAAAA
Organism: Allium sativum; assembly: GCA_030737875.1. Classification (NCBI taxonomy): domain Eukaryota; kingdom Viridiplantae; phylum Streptophyta; class Magnoliopsida; order Asparagales; family Amaryllidaceae; genus Allium; species Allium sativum. The sequence continues at coordinate 2,805 of JASFAX010002222.1, forward strand.
TTATAGAGTTAAAACTATATAAAGTATATAAAAGTATAAATATATAAAACTTATAAAACTTGAGTTTGAAATCAAAAGTAAAGTAAAGAAAATAAAATAGAGAAAATAGAGATTGAAAATAAAATTTGAAATCAAAAATTGAAAAACAGATTTTGAATTTGAACCTAGAGTGCTATTCGGAGTCTTACATAATCTAGACTCTATTACTATATTTGTCTTAAACTCTTGGAATCTTGAATACTCATTTGTCTTGAATCATCTTTGAATTTTGGATCTCTAATTTCTTTAAACTGTACAATCTTCAGTAATAATTCCTGTTTACAAATGCTGCATATGTATGTATATATATTATAAACAAAAGTGTTAGTATATATTTTATAATCAATTAATATTGAAATAAGGATGTCATCAAAACTCCATTCTCCAACAATCTCCCTCTTTTGATGATGACAACCTTAGTTTATAAAATATGTATATACCCGGTGATGATGATCCTTCAAATGTCCCCTATCTATATGAATCCTATATTTTATAATCCCCCCCGGCATTATCAAAAAGAAATTCTAAAAAGACTCCCTCTAAATTGTGTAACTATCTAAATAAAACCTATAAGTAATTAAGTAATTCCTAAATCAAAGTAGAATACTCCCCCTTAATCTATATAATGCTATAATAGAAATTTCTAACATTATGATTATCAATCATCAATACAAACCAATCCAAGTATTGTAATTACATTTGTTTGATATCATATAATACAAACCAAATCAAATGAAAGCACACCACACCATATGTTTTAATATATATACATACAAGTTTTAAGTCATAGAATTCAATTCAAACAAATCAATCAAATCAACCATACCAATCAATTAAACGTTTCTTGGGACTTCAATCCAACTGTCTTCTCCAAAAATTGGATCCTTCTTGATGACTTCTCAATCTTCATCTTCTTTGAATGGATATGATTTAGTTATTTAATTTTTAAATTTGAAACAATTTGAAAATCTGGTAGTTATATGCCGACATATACATAAATGTATATCGACATACCCTAGAGCTGTCAATGGGTCGGGTTCGGGTCGGGTCAAGTCGGGTTCGGGTTGATTTATAAACGGGTCGGGTCAACCCGTTTATTAAACGGGTTATTTTCCCAATCCTAACCCAACCCGTTTATAAACGGGTTGACCCGACCCGACCCATGTAACCCGTTTAGCTAAACGGGTCGGGTCGGGTTAACCTATTTGACCCGTTGGCTACTATTATTCAATAATATAAACACTCAACCAAATTCACTGTCTGGACTACTGCTGCAATAGTAATACATTCATTGTTGGTAATATAAACATTCACACTACAAACACATTCACAAGACTAATACATTCACTGGACTAATACATTCAATAATATAAACACTCAAACACATTCACTGGACTAATACAAAATTACAAATTACCCATTTAACGGTTTAACCATTGACCAAGCAACACAACATACAATACAATATTAGGTACCAACATTTACAAAAATCACCAACAACATAATACTGATACATTCATACAAGAAGAGCAAATACAAGAAGCTACTCTAACTTTAGTTATACAATGCAAAGAAACAACTGCAGTCTTATAACCTGAAAGCATAATATGATAATACCATTAAGTTGACTGCCTCCCTCCCATTCCCATCCCATACCTGAAAGCATAATTGATAATACCATTAGTTAAGTTAGGTAACATATGATTTCATAGTCAGCTGCAGTCTGCATGCAAAATTGCAAATGCATGTCATTTTATATAATACCATAAACCATTAACATTTATCTCTTCTATTTAAATGAGACATACAAGCATACTTGCTTGCATTAGCTGAGCAAGCATACTTGCTTGCATTAACTGAGCAAGCATTATACACGCATGACAAAGTGACAAACTGAATAGGAATACACGCATGACAAACTGAACCACCATAGAAGCATGTTAGCATGTATTCAAAGAGACATACAAACACCTGTCAAAGAAAATCCATACTCACAAAGAAAAACAGAAATATAAACTAATAACTTGTTTACTGATAGTTTGCAGGTTTTCATGCATACTCACAGAGAAAATCCTTATCATTTCACATTTGCAGGTTTTCATGCATTCTCACTTGACTTTACATGTTAAACCATGGACAGTTTCATAAAAGAATTTAAGGCTGTTAATGAGTGGCATCTCAGTACTTTGCAAGATACACCATTCTTTTCCTTTTTAATAGGATTAGTATGCTTGTCCTAGTTCAAACTTAAACAATCTTAGGCAGTTTAAAAGTTTCAACTATAGTTCACCAGAAAATGTTACATAGCATCCAAGACAATAGCCGTGATAGTTTGATACATCAGAGGCACTTAACAACAGCCGCAAGTCGCTGTCACATAACAGTAGCCGTGAGCCGCCACCATGTTGCACCAGCTGTGAGTCGCTGCCATGTAGCAGCAGCCGTGAGCCTGCTCACGTCTGCTGCTACATGGCAGCGGCTCACGGCGGCTGCTATGTGCCAGCGGCTTGCGGCAGCTGCCATGTGGCACTTTGCTGTTGCAAATATAGCATGAATTGTAATATAACATGTACCTCTTATACGTGTGCGTCCATGTGTGGATTGCTAGAAGAATATTCAGCGGTTTGACTCGTTTGAGACTGAGTACTGCTGATTTCCAAGTTGCTAAGAACGCTAACCTTCATCTCCAAATATCCAATCTCGTGTACATATGATTGCCTGAACAACTTCAGGCTTAAGTGCGCTTCGGTATTGATCAAGAACTCGACCACCTACACTAAACAATGCTTCAGATGCAACTGTAGATATAGGAATGGATAGAACATCACTAGCCATAATAGATAATTCCCGAAATCTAAACTGATTAGCTCTCCAATATTCCAGAATATCCAAATTTGTCTTCCTATCCAATTTTGGTTCATCTAAATATAATACCGGTTGTGTTTTCTGAGCTGAAAAGGTAAAATTTTCGCTCTCAAAATTATCAAAATCCTGCATGTATGTTATTATATACATTAAACACTAAATAATTTAATTGAGGGAAAAATTGTAGACATTAATGCATAGTTAGTTATATAAAGCTTACATGCATAACATCCAAGCATTCCCTAGAAACAAGTATGTCATCGAGAGAAGATTGACTCTGGTTACTAGAAACGGTGTCAGTTCTTTTACCATATAATTGCATGTAAGCGTCAAAAAGAGCAAATATAGTTTCACGAACTTTACTCATTTCTGTAGAACCGCCACCATAAAGTCGCTTGAATGAAAACTCCAAAAACTGAATTTTATATCTAGGATCTAAAATAACAGCAATTGAGAGAATAAGACTATACGCCTTCCAATACTTCTCAAATTTCCCCATCATGCCACATGCAATCTTACTAATAAAACTATCACCATCAGACCTAGCTTTTTGCAATGTGTCTTGAACAGCGAATACTTGAGGAAAATAGAAATTTGCAGTAGGATATTTCGTGCCAGAAAAGAGACAAGTAACTTTATAGAAAACCTTCAAAAACTTACTAATTTGTTCTAGTTTCACCCATTCAGAATGAGAAATCGTGTGCTTGTAGTTAGAATCACTCAACTGTAAATGACGAAAAGCACGTTGATAATAAAGAGCACTCTCGAGCATGAGAAAGGTGGAATTCCATCTAGTAGGAACATCCTGACGTAAACCTTTTTTACACTCCAAAGAAACATGAGATACACATTCTAAAAATTTCTGTTTTCGCGCTTGTGAACCTCTTACATATTTGATGATCTCCTTAATTTTTGACACACATACATCAACTTCTTTTAACCCATCTTGCACTATAAGATTAAGAATATGAGCACAACATCTAATGTGAAAAAATCACCATCCATCAACAAAAATTCCCTCAATAAAAGTTGCTCCTTTAGCAGATTAACAAACACATCATTTGCACTTGCATTGTCTAAAGTAATGGAAAATATTTTCTTGTCAATGCCCCAATCAATCAACAAATTATAAATCTTTTCGGATAAAGCAACTCCGGTGTGGGGAGGAGGCATAAAACTAAAATTTAAGACTCTTTTTTGGAGGACCCAGTTAGCATCAACAAAATGAGCAGTCAAACAAATATATCCATCGGTTGCTATAGAAGTCCATAAATCAGAAGTCAAACAAATTCTCCTTGGAATTGATACTAACAAGTCTTTAAGCCTTGATTTTTCCCTTTCGTACATTTTCAATACGTCGGCTCTAGCAGTATTTCTAGAAATCAACTTAATGTCGGGACAAACATAGGAAAATAATTACTTAATGCCGGCATACTCAACAAATTGAAACGGCAAATCATGCATCAATATTGCCGTTACCAATAATTCCCTAAACTTTTCTGCATCAAATCTAGAAGACCTAGTTATGATAGAGCCCTCAGCCTGACTTAAAAGCAATTGACCTAAATCTCGACTAGTAGTTTTGGTACAAGTTTTAATATGACGTTTTAGATTTCCGGTGCCATAATTACTATCACATAAATAAATAATACCGCATTTCAAACACTTGGCTCTTTGCTTTTCATCATCTTGCAATGAAATAATTTCAAACTTTGTCCATACCTCAGAAGTAAGCTTTCTACGCCTCTTGCCGACAACTTTTACACCCGTTGTTTCTATGTTCTCTGCTTCCACTTCTTCCATATTGGCTTCTCCACTACTTGGTGTAAAAGGTTCCATCAATTTCCTACAAAATTAAAGAATAAGAAACACATTAGTAATGGAATTCCAAAGTCAGGATTTATGAAATACTATTGTAAAACCAACTGGAACGACTATAAATTAAACGCAATTGTATTATTCTTTTGTTTCGAATACATGGACAAAATGCATGCAATTAAAATTTTAGTACTTAGATGCCAAGATGGATGTTGCGATGAGTATATAAAGTATAAACTAATAACTTGTGCTGTTGTGCATCAGTTGTAAATAACACTACTTATTGTATATATAATATTGTACAATTATTAGAGTAAGTTATGAACAGTTCAGCAATAAAATGACAACTGCAAGGTGCCGGCAAACAAAAATGACAAGGTTGCTGGTTGTACCCATTCTTTAAGTTTACACTATGTCATAAAATGATAATTTCACATTTGCAGGTTTTCATGCATGCACCATAAAGTCCTAAATTCCTAATTGCATGTATGTATTATGTACCCCAGAATTACAATAGCATGCATTGCCAATTTGCCATGAATAGTGAACTAGTGATGCTAGTTATAAGTCTAATAATTTAAAGGGATTGGATCCCCTTCAGCACGCTTTAAAGCATTCTCCGGCTTTGTAAATCAAATAATTTAAAGGGATAGGATCCCCTTCAGCACGTAATTTAACTGATTACTGAATAATGATGCCATTAATGATGTTAATTGTTAAGTGAAATAAATATATACCTCCTAGAAAGCAAATCGACAGGGAAGACGTCGATGGATGAAGGCGCGCACAATCGAATGAGGCTTGGAATCAATTGCGAGTGCCAATCGCCAGAGAATCACAGCTGCGGCTTGAAATGAAATCGATAAATTAAGTCAGAGTAGCCAGTCGTCAGTAGAAAATCGAAATGAGACAAAACCCTAATGACTAAAGTAACCGGGTCGGGTACTGGAAAGTGAAATCGATACGAGTATGCTGCCGGGAAAACTGAAAAAGTGAAAAGTGATTTCATTTTAAAATTAATGCGTTATGGACCTATGGTCCATGGAGTCATGGGCGGATGGACTGGACCTATGGTCCTTTATTTTATTTTATTTTTTAATATTATAAACGGGTTTGGCGGGTCAAGATCGGGTTGGCGGGTCAACCCTAAACCCACCCGTTTATAAACGTGTCAATTTCGGGTTGACCTGTTTATGACCCGCCAATTAAATGGGTTGGGTTAACCTGTTAATTTCCGTGCGAGTTTCGGGTCGGATAGGAAATTGACTGCCCTAACATACCCTATTGAAAATTTTGATCTTATATTATATTATAATTAATTCTAAGATTTTTACAGTAACTTGAAGATGATTTTAACACATAAAACTCCATTCATTACTTCATAGAAAACAAATACATCCAACTAATTAAGATACACTAAATACGAGATTCGAAAGCAAATACATAAAGATAGATTGAATAGATAGATTAGTTTTCAGATGATGATGATGAAGGTGAGATTCCAAGCTTTCTTCCAATCCTGACTATGAACTTGGTCATTTTTGAAAAGTTCTTCTTAAGCTTTTTTTGATTGTTGACAATTTTGACTTGATTTTGAACAATCGTCTTTTTGGAAATGTGTCTAGTGTTGGTTGGACACTCAACACTTTCTAAAGAAGTCTCTTCTTCTTGGACTTCCATTGGCGCTTGTTCTTGTTGCATTCGAACTTGTTTGGCTTCAAATGTCTCATATGGTTTGAAAGTGAGAGGAATTTGCATGAGATGAATGTTTGATGAGTCAAACACTTTTTTAGACACAAACTCTTCTCCATGAAGATCAACTCCAAAGTATTTGAAGATACGAGTGAGATAAACACCATAGTAGAGTGTTTTCTCTTGAGGACAATTCTATGAGTTTGATCTCTTTTAAGATCATATCGACCCAATTTATGTTATAGTCACCCATAATAGCAAAGAGGGCTTTTTGGACTTTGAGAGTTGGATTATTAAAGTTTCCGGAATGGGGAGTGATGGTATGTTGGAGGAGAAGGTTGACAATTCTTATTTTTAGACGAAAAAAATCGATTTTTGAATTCCATTGGAGCATCGTCTTCAATATGTCGTGATAGGTCTCCAAATCGGTTTCATCGATAACGAAATCCGAAAAATCCGAACTCGTGCTTCTACAATTTAGAATAATACCTATGAGTTCAGCATTGAGAACAATTTGGTCTTCGCTGCCTTCTTAAAATCCGCGATTAAGATTCGCATGGAACATCTTGACAAGTTTAGGATAACACACTTCGTCATTATCACGAGAGTCAATTAGACTCAAGACTTCGTTGTATTCGAAGAGAGAGAAAAGATCATAAGAGGGAAAATCACTAAAGACGGCGAAAACACCCGTTTTAACCTTAGCACTTGCTAAATAAATAATTAACATAGGTTTTGATACCTTCTTTGTCATTATGAAGATTACCTTTTATGGTTTTGGTTAACTTCAATTTCTGAGATGAACTTGAGAAAGCCATTGAATTGATAGTTTTGAAAAGAATAGATATAAAGAATATTGTTTTGAATTGTGAATGAAAGGTAGAGAGAATAGTTGTATATATAGAAATTGAATGGATATGAATTGAATAGGCACACCTTTTCAGACTTAAAAGACACATTTTCAGACCTTGAGAGTTGGTGAAAAGTTGGAGGGAAATTTAAAAGTTTAAACCTTTGAAATTCAAAATTTAAATTTCAAATTTCTGGATATATATCGACATATGGACATATGTTTGTCGGATATATGTGCCTATTTTCAAAGGAAATTGAATTTTTGTGAAATGTAATTTAAATTATCGATTTATATTTCATGTTTATCGATTTTCTGAAATTATTCTAATCCCAACAAACATTCAAAAATTAATATCATTATTTTATTTGTTATTATTATATTATTATTTTGAATTTCAAAATTCAAATTGGAATTTCAAAATTTTAAGTTTAAATTTTGAAGTTTTTGAATTCAAAACAAAGCAAACAAACAATTTTGAAGGTTTAGATCATTTTCTTCCAAATTTTTCGAATTTCGAGTTGCCGTAAAGCACATATTCGAATTTATGGTTTTTGGCTCTTCATTACTTGATGACGAATCTGAATCATCTAACGTTGCTGCGTATGCTTTATTTCTCTTTCTTGGCGAATTGCTGTTGTCTGTTTGTTGAGTTGGTTTATCTGGATATGGACGCATTTTCTTTTATGTCTTGGTTTGTTGTTGTTATAATATCGACCATCATTACTTCTTGAATTTCCTTGGTTATAATTTTTCCTTCTATATCTGAGAAATTTTCTTAAATGACTTGTCATAAGAGCTGTTTTTTCATCATCTTCACTACTCGAGTCAGAATCATTTGTTGTTGCTTTTAATGCAATAGATTTCTTCGTAGTTGGTCTGTTTTCTTTTCTCCTCTGTAATTGAACTTCATAAGACATCAGATTTCCGATTAACTCCTCAATCTTCATTTCATTGAAATGATTTGCTTCTTCAATTGCCAAAGTTTTCTGATCTCATTCTGGAGTTAGTGAACTCAATATTTTTCTGACTTGATCTACTTTAGAATAAGTTTTTCCAAGTGTTAACGAATGTACTATCTCTTGAAATCTGCAATACATATCGGAGATAGACTCATGCTTGTTCGTTTTGAATAACTCAAACTAATTAACTAACATTGTTATTTTAGTTTGTTTAACTTTACTAATTCCTTCATGGGTAACTTGTAAAGTTCTCCAAATTTCATAAGCAGTTTTATATACTGACACTCTGTTACACTCATTCCTATCCAATGAACAGAATAACATATTCATGACTTTAGAATTGCTTTGTGCAGCAGTCTTTTGTTCATTTTTCCATTGTGCAAAAGCAGTTGTGAGTTCAACAAATTCATTTTGTGTATTATTCCATGTGTCTAATCCTACTGATTGTAAATATATTTTCATTCTACATGCCCAATATGAATAATTACTACTATTAAGCAGTGGTGGTCTAGCAGTGAACTGACCGTGTTAAGCATAACGCTAGCGCAATTAATATACTATCGAAAGATACAAATTCTTTCTTTCTCTTTCTTTCTGCTTTTCCCGATCCCCCTCTTTCTCTTCCTTTTCTCTACAAAAGAACTATTATTGCTACTAGTGTTGGTTGCCATTATCACTATTTTCAAAAATCAGATTATGAACTTTTTGAAAGTCCTTGCTCTGATACCAATTGTTAGTGATTGCGGAATGGATCGTTAAGGCAAAACAAACACTAGAGGGGGGAGATGAATAGTGTTTTTGAGAATTTAAGCAAAATCTAAAACTTATATGATATACTATATGAATCGGTCACTACAGAAACAATCACAGACATAGAATGATTCACAAAGATAAATAAAAATAAAGCGTAGAAAAGGAAAGAACACACTGGATTTTATACTGGTTCGGAATTGCTCCTATGTCCAGTCCTACGCAACGCTGGATTGCGTAGAGCTTTATTACTATGTCAATATCCAATTACAATCCTCCTTGATTTCACGACTACATGGGATACCACCGACTCCACACACATTTGATCAAAGTATATTCTCCTTGATTTCACGGCTACAAGGGATACCACCGATTACCCTTCCTTGATTTCACAACTATAAGGGATACCACCGATTACAAACAACCCTATAACTCTTCAATAGTACTTTGATTCAGAGAGTAATGAGTAGAGAGTGAGAAAAGAAAAAGTTTAATGAAAATAGAATTGAATTTGGCAGAGTACAAGTGTAGAAATTATAAAAATGAGAAGATATAATGGTGTAAAGAAAGGAGATAAAGATGGAGAAGAATGATGAAAAAATTCGAAATCAGCCCCTATTTATAAGATTTGAAAGGTTGCAACGTTTCTGAACCGTCACAAATAGTTAAAAGACACTTCCTTTCAATTTTGAAAAAAAGGCAGTTATATGTCGATATATACAATAATGTATGTCGGCATTTGCTAGTTGAAAATTATTTTTTGAGCATTTTTAAAGTGTTTTGATATATATATAATTCTGGAAATTCTTGAATTAAAACATAGTGTTATAAATGAATATTATAAAGTAGGAATCATATGAAAACATAAATATAAACTATTTATAAAATTATAGAGTAAAAACTATATAAATATATAAAGTATATAGAAGTATAAATATATAAAACTTATAAAACTTGAGTTTGAAATCAAAAATAAAGAAAATAAAATAGAGAAGATAGAGATTGAAAATACAATTTGAAATTAGAAATTGAAAAACAGATTTTGAATTTAAATTTGAATTTGAACCTGGAGTGCTATTCAGAGTCTTACATAATCTAGACTCTATTACTATATTTGTCTTGAACTGTTGAACTTTTGAAATCTTGAATACTCATGAGTCTTGAATCATCTCTGAATTCTGAATCTCTAATATCTTTAAACTGTATAGTCTTCAGTAATAATTCATGTATATAAATCCTGCATATGTATATATATATATATATTCTAAACAAAAAATTTAGTATATATTTTATAATCAATTAATGTTGAAATAAGGTTGTCATCAAAACTCCATTCTCCAACACATTTCAGTCTTGTCTTCGGTCTATTGAAATTTTCTTAGTTTCAGTGAATTTGGAAATTTCGAATATTTGAGTTTTAGTTTTGGTTTCGATCATAATTTGCCACGTTAGTTAACTTCCATAAAGTATCTAAATTGAAAATAATAATAATAATAAAACATCAAATTTAAAGTGAATATGACAATTTATTAGTTAGCGTTTATTAAACTAAACAATATAAATCAAAATTACATAAACAAAGCAGGCCTAATTGTTTAGAAGGAACCTCACAACAATTCAAATTAGCAGGCCACATTAAGTTGTGTAATAATTTAACTTAGCTGGTCTTCTATACAACAACAACAGCAAAGCCATATATCCCAAACAAGTTGAGGTTGGCTAGATATGGAATCCAAAATTAAAATAAAATAAAATTAATAATGATGATCATAATACATATATAAAAAGGGTTTAAAATAACTAAACAGATAAAAAGTCGTCTGATAAAGTTTTTTTTAAAATAATAATAAAAAAAGGTGAAAAGGTTCAATAAAAGTGAAATAAAATTTAAAATAGTAATAAAAAGTAAAAAAGGTTCAATAAACATGAAATAAAGACTAAAATAATTAAACAGATTAAAAAAATATGATCGTAAAACTGCTTGCGTTTGCTAAATCCCTCACTCATCTTTCCTCCTTCCTCAACCCAAGTCTCTCTTTGCTGCAGAGCAAGCCGAAGCCGACTAAAAAGAAAAATAGAATTGCTTAAATCGTAAAAGGCTCAATCAAATTCAGCTTAATAAAGGTTTTCGATTTTAGTGTATCAAACGCGAATTTCTTAAAGTTCCAGCTTGATTTTGGTGGAAGGTAACTGATTCTTTTGATACGATTGTTTTTTATTTGCATTGTGCTTTTGAGCATCTTCCTACCACATAGATTCAATTCTTTTGGTGTTTTTTCACTGAATTTGAACGGGACAAGTGTTTTCCCTACTATCGTACCGCCTCCGGCCGCAACCGAACAAGGTGACGAAATCCCGGTGTTCCGGCTATAACCTTGTACCTTGCTGTAACAAATTGAAGTAGGTATTAAAGTTACATCGCTACGCTTGGAAGCTATCAGGCCCAAGTTCAATAACCACAAATAACTCATTTTTGTCGCACTCATAAACCGCCTCGACCTTTTTGTAATCACTCCAGTCGCCTCAATTTGAATCAAAAATAATTTAATTTCATTGTTTTACTAATGGAGGTTTGTATTGCAAATTATGGAGATATTTTCAAAATTAAATCACAGCTTCAGAGGTAGAAATCGAACTGACATTACCGTAACTAATTTGATTTAAATGTTTTTAAGCATCAGTTGACTGTAATTTGATAATAATTACGTACTATTTGTTTTATCGAACAAATTAGATCATGATTTTTTTGTGGTGTGTATTAAACCTTGTGAAAGTACATAAATCGTTTTTTGTGCCTATGTTTTTGTTTTTATACATGAAAAACAAAATAAATTTGTTGTTCATGTGTTGGGACATAACAAGAGCATCAAGAATAGTCCATTTCTTCGTCAGTTCATCGTCATAATGATTAAGAATTTTAGATCATTTTGTTTTCTCAAATTCTGTAGAACTCAAAGTTCGAAAGGGAATCAAAGCCTACAAGTTCTTAGGACAATAATATATCTTTGTTTCCATTAAGTAGCTTCTCGAACACTTCAATTAGTTTCACGAACATACAAATATTTTTAAAATTTTCCTAATCCCCGTTTGTGTAACTACGTATTTAATTTTTGAAATTTTCACTTTTTTATTTCATACTCTGAGTCAATCTAGGATCGCAAAAGGCAACGATTGTTTATTATTGTTGCTGTATTATTTGGAATAGATTTTCACAATCTTGCTTGTAGGTTGCAGGTAATGGATGCAAAAAAATTCTATGCTCATCCTTTTATTAGAGATCAATGTTTCGCTAATATTCGCCGTGTGTTTCCCTCGTTGTAATGTTATTCAAGTGACATTATTTTCATCCAATACTCTTACCAGTTATTTAATGAATTTCCTCAACTAAAAGCTCTTTTATATAGCTTATAATCAAAGGAATTTTTGGCCATTAATCATCTTCGTATGTAGTTTTGCTACTTTTGAAAATGTTGGTTAGGATATTTAAACATGATAGATCTACATCTCCTTGCCGTATCATCTCTACAATATTGTCCTTCCCGCTGTCCTTCATACCTAGATATTTTAATCATTAGCATTTCCTTGAAAAAGATGAGAGTTGTTTACGTTTTTGTTAAAAACATAAATATATTAAGGTGGAGTTTGGTTTGCCCTTTTTAGTTTTGGGTTTTCGACTATACAAAAGTGTGAACGATATGCGTTCATTTTGAAAGAAGATCGTTCTAGAAAACGAACTTACCACTCAAAATAGAAAACTTTAATTTATTTTTCGTGTTTTGGAAAGTAATGGAAGGATTAGAAATAATTTATCCTTACGTCGTCCATTCCATGCCATCCGCCGCCCCCTCCATCTTTTTCTATTTCCTCCATCGTCACTCAATTTCTTTTTTACTTATTGTAATTAGCTTTGAAAACTTAAAACACAATTTAAACCAAATGCTACCTTAATACCTTGTTAGCAATAGTTTAAAGAGGTTTACAGTCAAATTTCCAATGAAAAACTGATAATCCAAAAAAAAGGAAAGAAATACATTTTTTAAAAGTCATATGTTTCATATTTTTTGCAAATTCATTGTTTTTATTTATCCTTTAAATTTGTTTTTTTAATAGCTTGCTATTTGTTCTATCTTCTAAAAAAATCCTATTTTTTAATTCTTTTAAAAAAGAATTCACGTAAATGTATGGATAAAATTAAGTTTATGATTGTGAATCCTTGTAAAATATAACATTTTGCTTTTTGGAAAATTTCGTACTGCTTAAATTTCTAAAAAAAGATAATAACATCTAACTTTATGGAGAAGATAATGGGTAAACAACTTTTTTGCTAGAAAAGATTGAACTGTTAGTTTTATTATGGACCTACAACAATCATGGAAATTAGATCTATGCACGTTTTTAGGTTTCCGTTAAAGGGATAAAAATATTTTGCCTTTTGTTAAGAACTAATAATTAAAAATAAAAAAGATTAGGTAAGAACTTTTATCTTTTTAGAATAGAAATATAATAAATGGAATTTATTTTTTATGTACACTTACAAAATGATGTAAACACTGTTATTGTTTTGAAAAGTACGTATATCTACAACAATAATACTAAGACCAGTATCATTTTTATAAAAAAGATAGCGTCATTTGAGCCTACTTGAAAATAGAATAAAATATATTATGTTGACTGTTATATTTTATTGTGTTGTGACACAAAATAATTAAAGAAACCCAAAAAAAAAAGCAAATTTGAAAACATATAAATGTATTTAATGATATATCCACATGTTTTCTTCAATAATAATAGTAGAGAAGTAGATTTATTATTTTTCAGTTGCAAAATGGTGATTAATGTTTGTTCTGTGACTAGTTCTGCGGATTTGCAAAGGAGTTTCTCCAATATTTGTTTCAATTTGCATGGTATAGTAGCAAGTGGAGTTGCGCCGATGTTTACTCGAGAACTAAAAAATCTAATTAGATTTGAAGATAGAGGAAGATTAATGTTAAAACGATCATTAGTTATTTACTGGTTAGAACCTGTTCAGTTTTCTCAGCATTATCATGTATCCTTGAGTTCACTAAGTGACCATTTACGGAATGTTCATTTAAGGGTAGTGATTAGGGGTGGATTTTCCCGATGCAACTACTAGTTATGTGCTGATATTTCACCGAATGATGAAATGACAGCTTGTAATGTGCTGGTTGTTCTTGTTCCATAGTGATCAGTTTATTGTTTCATATGGGCACATGGTAAACTCATAAACTGATGCAGGATTATTCGATGATTTCTGACTAACTCCACATTGTATGTTTATTATACACTTGGTGTGAAAAATGGTTGACTCCTTTCTTAAATCCATTTATCGGCGGATCACATGAACTCTACAACTCTTAATAGTATTGATGAATATGTTAAGTGATTTGTTGCATTATTACTACGGGTTATGAAAGCTACGTCCTATGGTATTAATTATATCTGAAATTTTTGTAATTCTATGTTGTTGAAACTAAAATTTGACAGATGGGTGGAAAGAAATTCATCAACAAAAAGAACTCCGCCACTTTCCACATACTCGCGCGCGACTCTGCTAAAGACGACACCTCTACCACTGGAGAACATACTTCCGGAGACCGTGTCTTTGTCCGTGTTGATAGAAACTCCTACTCTGTCCCAGAAATCGAGTCACGCAAAGAGGATGAACTTGACGACGATTCCGTTTTTGCTGATGCTGAGGATGATGTGGATGTCAATGACATTAGCGGAAAAAGAGGAGGGAAAAAGGGGGAGTTGCCAGATGAATTGAGAAGGGAGATAATTGAGCTTGGGTTTCCCGATGATGGTTATAATTATCTGAAACATTTACGTGAGATCAAAAATTCTGGAAGTGGATCCACTTATTATCACAATGATAAAGCTCAAATCCAACAATTGCCACTCGATGTTAAGGTATTATAATTTGCTTATAATTTCATGGTTTGTGGATGTTCATCTATAGCAATATTACTAAAACTGAATTACATTTTCATGATGACTATCTTATTTAGTTTAGAAGAAAAAAAGTGTTAATGATGGTATGTGCATGAAAAGATGGAAAATTTGTTTCTTAGGGTAGCTAACTATGTTTTGATATGGAGACCTCTTATTTGGACACACCTTTGTTGGGCAAGGAAGAAAATTCAACACAGACCTATTGTATTTCTGTGGGCTCCCCTTAAAAAAAATTAACCCTTATCCAAGGAACTGTTTGTTTTTCTGCAATATGCAGTGTTCATATCTGTATACTGCTTAAACAAGCTACAGTCTGTCAAAAATCGTCGCTTGTTGTTTGCTGTATATATGCATATTTTTGCAGTCTTCTCCTTAAAAGAGCAAATTATAAAACATTATTACCGAGCTTCATGTATTGCACCTCATCGCCTACTGAAATCACAAATAAAGCCTTGTCATCAATTCATATTCACATGTTCATGCACCTCTTTCTCTTTTTGTATCTATAATATTTAAACAATTTCTATGTAAACATGATCATGCTTAAGACATAGAGAAAAAAGTTTAGGTGATATAGCATGAGTGGTGTGTGTGACACCTCTATGATTTTCTTGGCTCTACAATTTGAAATTGAACAAATTTTGGTGGATATGTTTTTAACATCGGCTGTCAAATTTCTGTTAGTTTGAATATTCTGAACATATGAAAATTTCAAATCGGATCTTAGAATATATGTTCTAATGGTTAGTATTGACTTTTCATTTTGCGCATGTAATAAGTTTCGAAATGATTTCACAATTGCGGACATGATACTTTCTGTGTAGATTAAATATCTTCAAAATTTTATTTGATTTTGAATAGTGTAGCAGTGAAAGCGACAAACGATAAATTGTATCCTTACCATTCATCTCTTTTTATTAGTAAATCTAATATCATTACATTTTTTTTATCGTATATCATTAATTTCTTTATAATTCGAACATTTGATATATAAACGATATAATGAGCTTTAATATCGGTTCTACAGATTGTTCATGTATTTCTTCTTAATATTTTGCAATTCATGGGCTTTGAATTGTATGAAATTTTAGTTTAATGATAAATAAAATGTGCTAAAAGAAATAGTTTAGTTTGACGTATGTCAGGGATGAAGGGCAAAACAATGCTATATGTATATAGCATTTGCTTGTCTCTGAACCTTTTCGTACTTTCAAGTCGTAATCAATCGATAAAACTATTTGTTTGCAATGCTTGGATTATTATTTCATACTCTGATGGAGAAACATGAAGGGTTGTGTATATTATTTGTACAAGGATATGCATGTTGGCATTAAAATACAAAAATAACAAATATGTGGTAACAATTGTATGATAGCTTTATGATGCAACATATAGTAGTGGCGGAGCCAGCATGATTTTTTAGATAGGGCATAACTTTGATCAATTTTTTATATTTAGTTGGGAAAAAATTTACAAGGTACGTTATCAGGAAGAAAAAATACAAACAAGGCTATTTATTTCATCACTGCTGTTAGATAGGGGTCTAACCTGATTGTAGTTTTAACCACAGTTTGCACATGATACAAACAAGGCTATTTATTTAACGATTTATTTATATAATATACCATTTATTTGATAGGCATATGATGCATCAAGGATAAAGATCAACGCTAGCGTTAGCAGTGAAGACAAGGAATCAAAATTTGTATATCATGCTTCCAAAGCAGCTGTTGTGAGGAAGATACAGAAAGCAGTTGACCCAGATGTGGCAAGATTGCTTGACGATAGTGATTTGTCACGCTTTGGATCGGACGTCGAAGATTTGGAATTAGATGATGATTTTGTGATCAAAGCTAATCCACCTAATGGTGAGGATGAAGCAGTGGGACAACAGAAGTTTGCACATGTTTTGGATGTAGATGATATATTTGCAGATGTTGATGAGGATGATGAATCAGAAGCTGCTGCTAAGCCTCGTCTTAGTAGGCCTCTTGATGAACAGTTTGATTTGGTGAGATTTATTTCTCTTCTGGTCATCTTTTGCATTTGTAGCATGTTAGCATATTATGCAATCAAGAATCAACATAGTAGTCCAGTCTGTCACTTTTTCGTATTCGAAAATTTGAAATCGAAATATTTGATTATTGCTTCACCAGACGACTTTCTAATTAAATTTGATGTTTGATTTTATTGGGTACACTAAATTCTGCGCTTCTCATTTTGTTCCCTGACATATATGCTGTTTACAAAAGCTGTCGCGGTAATATTATGTACCTTTTACATATGCACCTACAACATTCGTCCTATATCAAGTTGAAGAGCTTGTATTATTATAATTTCTTTTAAAAGAATTTGTAAATAAAAAGAAAAGAAAAATTCTCTTGGTACACTTTAGACACACTCATTTGAGGTTATCAAGAAAAGTTTCTGGTCTATGATGCGGCTTAAAGTCGCGTGTAAAATAACATATTCAAATTTCACAGCTGCATGAGTCATTTCAACTATTCAAGTTCAGTACATGCCTCATGAAACTCTCTTATGCAAGCGTAAATTTGGTATATAAAGGTTGTACTTGGCGCTAATCTGTAACAATATCTTTGAGATCCTCATCTAAGTATGTAATGTAGAAATAATTAAACATCAGTTAATCATATCCATATCATTTTGATGCGTTAAACGAATTTTACTTTACAGCTCTATCAAGAATATGAATCTAATGATGGATGCACTAATGACATGTATAGTGAAGATGAAGAATCTCTTGCTGCAAAAATGAGTGATGCTCTCCAAATATTTGGCACGGAGACCGAATGCAAGAAAACTCGGTATAAAGTCCCAAAAGAAGATGTGGAGCAGGGATCTGATGTGGTACTAGACACATCAAGTGATGTAATTCAAAAATGCAAAGAATATGCCAAAATGTACTGTAATGAGAGCGAAAACGACAAAGAGGTCGTACTAGTTGAAAGCAGTGATGATTCAGAATTATGGGACTGTGAAACAATTGTTTCCACTTATTCCAATCTCGATAACCATCCAGGTAAAATAGAGGCTCCTGTAAACCAAAAAAAAAGATTGCCTAAAATATTTCCTGGAGAAATTGCTACTGGTGCTAATGTGATTGCACTTGGAGGAAAGCAGAAGCTTCCGGTTGATTCTTTGCCTAGCACTAGGAAAGCTGTTGAGAAGGTGAAAGTAGAAAAATGTAAATTGAACTCTGAAAAGCAGAACAGGAAACTTGAGTCAAAGGAGGAAAAGAAAGAACGCAAGGTACTGGTTGGTCACAGTCATTGAACCCCCTTTTTGAAACCTGGATTAGCTGGGGCAACTAGGTAGCCCATAGCAAATGTGAGGTCTATAAGCAAACGGTTGTTTTTTGTTCACAATTTCAAAACCAATTCTGGTTCGCTGGTGTGATAACTAACTAGCATTGTGCTTTTTTTGCATCTCTTATGTAGTTGTTATCAACATTGTTAAATGCTGTGCAGGCTGCTGTGAAAGAAGAAAAAAGAGAAGCAAGAAGAGCTAAGAAAGGGCTGAAAGACCTGTACAAAACTGAAGCACAAAAAGCTCAGAAGATTGCTGCAGTATCTGGGCCATCTTCTATTCATCTTTCCTAGTTTGTAGGAGATTATATTTTCGGCTGAAACCGTTAATATTATTCTAGGTACCATTCTAAGCAACTTGTCTTGTATATACCATGTCTTGTATATACCATGCATATTATGTTTATTTGCATGAACTGGTAATATACAATTATTCGGTACATTAAGTAGAGTGGGGTTTAGCAGGCTTAGCGAGCTGTACATGCTGGGAAGGTAAAATTGTATTAGTGATTGCTAGTGTATGCCATTGAATTTCATATTGGATGCATGCTGTAATATCTAGTCAAACTTTAGCTGTAATGCAGTATTTGAATATAGTATCTCCTAGCTTTGTATGCAATGTCATGGATATCATACATCATAAATTTAATATTTTCAAACTGCCGATGTTATTGAGATAAAAATAGATTTAAATTAAAGTGAGAATTCCATAGGTTGGCTTGTCAGCTTCTTCCTGCTACGTTTGAACTGAAGTGATGTTTCAATGCATTTCTGCATAATAGTATTTTATGGCGGGCGCCTATAGTTGTTTTAGTCTGAACAAGCTTTTCTCTAGGACATATTGTGTCAAGACTTGGATGGGAAACCGATTACAAACCGAAACCAAACCGAAATCGCATAGAATCGATAAAAACCACATCTTAAAAAACCGCATCGAAATAAAACGCAAAACTGATGAAACCGCACCATTAGTTGGGTTCAGTTTTTATCTTTTTCCAAACCACAAAACCGAAACCGCACCGATATGATTTATGCATTCCAATAGCACTTTGTCTTGTTTCTTTCAAACCAGTCACTTGAACTTGTTTCATGATAGCAAGATAGGTTTGATTCACGGTTATTTGTTACCTTCACATATGTATCATAAGATGAATTGAGAAATGACATCTTCATCACTTGATCTAGTATTTAATAAGCTCAATCCTGATGAATATGCTACATGCTAAGCTTATTTTGACAAGACATGTTGAGTGAGCTTGATCTACCGTTCAGTAAGCTCTGGATATTAGCTCAGGCTGTTACTACTTAGCAGCTTAATCAAAATGAAGCATATTACTGATAAGTCGATGACTTGTTCATAAATAGCCGTGCTTATCAGTAGCTCTCCTACTATGTTCCTTTTTGACTCCATGTTCTTAGTTCTGCCAGTATACGGTTCTCATTAAGCAATTCAGAAACTTTATTATCCGTAGCCACCTCCCAACATAAGAGCTATAGAACACACTGCCATAAGAAATGAAGTTAATGTCAATTGCCAGTTTATATATTATGCTACATAATAGATTCCTTTTCTAGCATATGAGTCATTCTACATGCTTCTCAGCCAACATTTAGTTACCAGTTCTCAGCCAACGTGCAGCTACCGCTTCAAGGAACAATGCCTTTTTTCGTTAATCGGTTTTGAAATCAAAACCGCACTTGTAAAAACTAAAACCGCACTTTTAAAACCGAACCATACCAACGGTTTTTGGTTCGATTACGGTTCCTATTTTTGAAAACCGCATCCTAGCGGTTCCGAGTGCGATTTTAAGTCAAAACCGCACCAAATTATGCTCATCCCTATCCTACACTGGAAAACAAAGTCTGAAAACCACATCCATATTATTTACCAGTGAAAATAAATGAAAATATGTGTTCAGAATAGTTCAGAAGTTGTACCAAAAAATTTACATGTCATTTTGAGGGCCTAACTGATATGATCTGTCTTTTGGTTGCTGTTAAATGTTAGCGATACATACATTTAACGTGCTGCACCAGGCATATGTTCAGTTGATTTTTTTTATTTTAAATAATAAGCTTATTATTAATTCTAGTATTAGTGTAATTAATGTCGCCTATTATTCTACTGTGAAAACAGTAAGATGAACTATCTCATTTCTTGTTATACTTCTATATATTGGTGCAAAGAAGAGTTTGATTATACGTAGTTTCACATGATTTATTTTCCGTATGGTTTTGGTGGAAACCATCCATACCAGACTATGAATTTATGGTAAAAGGGTATTACAGACATAAATTACTTGCAAAAACTAGATGAGTGAGTGAATATTTTCCTTAAGATTTAGCATGAAAAGTAGTTAAGAAGGCATCGGCTACCTGTAAGTTTCTAGAGAACAAACATACAGAGCAATGAAACTTATAGTATTTGATTTCTTTCAAACTTGATAGTTCTTTCAATGAAATAAATCTTTGGTTTGTAGGGATTACCTATTAGAGTTGAAATTAGCAAGCTTTCCTTTATTTTAGATTTGAAAATGACTTGGATTCAACAATTTTGGGAGGGGGATAATTTATGTAATCTTTCAATTTGAATAATTAAAAAGATTGGCGTTAGTTTGAGTAATAAAGAGCAAGTATGTTGGGTTTGAGTTGAATTGAATCAAACAAGGTAATAAAAAAGATTCAATTCAATATTAATTTGTTGAATAAATTTTAGATTTGGAAAAATAAGGTAGCGTTTGGTTTGGATTTTTCAATTTTGAGTTTTCACACATACAAAAATACCGACAATGCACATATATCGTGAAAAATGAACGTTTTACAAAACGGAGTTAACACACAAAACCGAAAATAACTTTTTATTATTTTTCATATTTTAAAAAACAAGGGAATGACAATAACAAATCCGTCTATCCACCATTCCCGCGGTCCCCTCCGTCACTCCATTTCCCTTTGATCCATCACCACCGCTACACTTCAAATCTTCACAACTTTCATAATTAACGCCGAAAACTAAAAATGCAAAACACAAAATAAACCAAACGCTACCTAAAGTTTTGAAAACTTCATAACATAATTTTGTGGTAAAAAATGTGTGTTAAAGGTGGCTTTCAAAGATAGACACAGATAATGTTGCTTCTGTAAACATTCGAGCTACAGATCTGTGTTCACAGTAGGCAGTAATAAGCACAGAAACACAGTTTACACACATAAATTACTTGCAAAAACTAGAAGAGTGTGTGAAGACTCACCTTAAGCAATCACAGCGAGATTTAGCACGAAAAGTATGCTTTGGCTTTGAAATGGCTTTACAAAGCCTTCAGCTACCATTTTGTAATGACTCCGCCATAATACTCATGTTATTAAAGAACATTATAAATAATGTTATCAAATAACATGGAGAATACAGTTTGTCAGGGATGACCAAATGTGAATATACCTTTAACGACATTGACACGTCGCACTTACCATTTTACTTGGTCTCGGAATAAACTTTTGACGTGAAGTGTCACGGTCTAAAGTAATAAATACAACAGTTTTTCAAATCAGAACAATATAACATATAAAATAATTATTACAGATTACAATGGATTAGTAAATATCTATATTGCACTGAAGGAAATGGATATATCAATCTACGTAGCTGCGTACCCATATTAATTACCATTTGTTTCTTCATAAAGGTTTCTTTGCACATCTGTTTCTTCTATGCAGGGAAATGCTTGTGTCTCAAAAAGAAAGTAGATGTGGAACAATAACAACTTCCTTCCGGCTAGTGGCCCTGCTGAGCCTATTCAACTAGCAGATCTTTTTGTTTCTTCATTTGAACTTTGTGTTTTGAGCTTCCATTTGTGTTGGAATTTTGTACTTCGTATTGTAACTTCATTTCACCATTTATTTATGAAGTCTTCATGTCTGTGCACTTTCTGGGAAAGCTGCTTCACTTGGGAAGACTTTTGCCTCGCTTGGAAGGACTTTTACTTTCACTAGGGAAAATTGCTTCACTTGGGAAGACTTTCGCCTCGCTTGAGAGGACTTTTATTGGTGTATCGTTTCATGAGGCAGACGCCAGCTCCTAAATCAGATGCTTGACTTGGCAGGTGATCTTAGTTAAGGGACTAGGGCCTTGGACCTCTTACCCCGGGAGTTGCCCCTTCAGTGAAACTTACAACTCTTGAGTTTATTTGCCGCGACGCTTGCTCATTGTTTGACTCTTCACGACTCTTTCCATTCACTTTTCAAGGCAGTGCTGTTTGTTTCTATGTTTGTGTATATTGAGGTTTACGGCACTCACCACTTGGACTAGTGCTGTTGGGGTTTTGAAGTATTGTCAAATTTCAATAGAACAAACGCTCGTCGGATGGCCTGCAACATAAAATCACTTTTAAGCACATTTTGATTTGACAAAATTTTTGCAAGTAAGAGATTTATTCAAAGTAAGAGATTTATCCAGACAGATATGCTTTAAAGCTAATGTTCAGTACAATGTTCGTAAGACGTTACAGACTTATTTACAAGAATTGAATACGACAGTAAAGCATGAAGTAAAATAATGGCGATCATGATCGCTTATTTTGAGCCATTGATATGAGAGCACCACTGGTTATCTGTTGATGATCAGCATCGGATTAGTTTGAGCGGAAGTTCTATTGCTTGGACCAAATTGACCATTTGATTCCCTTTGCCCTTGAGGAGTCGGAGCAGTGTTTGAGGATTATGGATTCTTCACATACTGTTGTAGTCTGTTCTTCTGAATCAACTCCTTAATCAGGCTTTTGAGATGTCTACATTCATTTGTATCGTGGCTTGGTTGATTGTGGAGTCGGCAGAACTTTCCAGAGTTCGCAGCCTTCTTTGAAATCTTCAGCGTCGGTGGTTTTGGATAAGGTTTTGTATCTTTTGTGGCGAAGAAAATGTTCTCCGAGGTATCATTCAGAGGAGTGAGCTCTGATGGGTTGAGAAAGTGAAACTTCTTATTAGCCTTGTTGTCTTTCCCATCATTGGCTCGCTTCTGCCCTTGATTGTCCACTCTCATATACTCCTCTGCTTTTTTATTGAATTTCTCAAGCGTGTTTAGTTCTTTCATTTTAATCCATCTACCAAATTCGCTATTCTCATCTATGGTGTCAATTAGAGACATTAGGATCATGTAGGGATTAGGACTCCCCACTTCAGACAAAGCAGTATTGAATCTCTTGAGGAAAGCTTTAACAGACTCCCCTGGATTTTGCTTCATTGATGTCAGAGAGATGACATCCTTAGCCTTCGTAGATTGCAGCCTAAAATGCTCTTTGAATTTCAGGGTCAAATCGTCAAATCGGTCGACGGATTTGGGCGGCAGCCTTGTGAGCCATAATGATGTCACGCCTTCCAGATAGAGAGGGAAGCACAGGCACTTGATCTCGTCTGTCCTTGTGGCTGCATTCATATATCATTCATAATTATATAGGAAGTGATTTGGATCAGAAGTCCCATTGTATGGAGGTAGAATAGGATGAGTGAACTTTTTAGGGAACTCTTCTTTGCGAATCCTTTTAGTGAACGGATTTTTGCTGCGGGAGAAATCACATTCTCTTTCGCTGTCATTGCGGGACATGTTATCTTTCATGATTTGCTTTACCATATCCGCGATATATTCCTTCGAGTTGTGGGGTTCCGGAGAGCAAACTTCGATATCTTTACCATATGCCTGTTTTGGCGAGCGATCGCGATTAGAGGATCTAGGTCTTTTACCTCCACTGTGGGGAGGTACTTAGTTGACGGGACGTGCAACTCTTTGGGTATTTCAATCGGAGTGGCTTTTAGTCTTCGGCTTTGAGTCTTGGACATCAACGACGCATTTGTCACTTTCCCAACCATCAAGCCTTTCCATGTTATCATTACGATGATGATCAGAAGCTACCGAATCTGTGTTCTCTTCAAGGTTGACATGAACCTTTTAAGGAGTAGCGGGATTGGCTTGAGTGTTCAGAAGAGCATTCATTTTATCCATCAGAGCTTCATTAGTGTCCATCGAAGCTTTATTTGAAGTCTCCATTCGTTGGTTTAAATTGGCAGCAATGGTATCTAGTTCAGCTCTAGTTACTTCAGCTCCGCTTGTTGATTTTTGGCCAATCTCAAAGCGGTTTGTAAGTGGTGTAGCTTCGTCCGCAGCATTATTGGTTTTTCCGACGGTTTTACTTGCAGTTTTCTTAGATGTTGCCATTATCTTGGACAAGGCACTTAAGCTTGAAAATGCGATTGTGGCCCCAAGGTGAGCGCCAAATGTTGAAACCAAAAAATGGCCACAACACCAAAGGTGTTTGAGCAACACTTCACAAAAGTAAAATTTAGAAATATGGATCCATGAAATATAAAAGCAAGTAAGAACACAAGAATTTAGAGTGGTTCGGTCAATTTAGACCTACGCCCACTATAGAAGCCATTTTCATTATCACTTTTGGATTTACATGGTATATAGCTTCATTCATTTCACTCATTTTACTCTCTCATGATATTTCTCTCTTTTCTCTCTTTTTGCTCTAGATTTCACTTGAATTCATGAAGAAACGGATGAGATCTTTTGATTGATGATAGTTAATGTGTAGATCTTCAATCACTTGGACATTTAGATGATCTTCCTTGGTTCCATGGTGAATTTGTGTTGGATTTAGACTTGAATAGAATTAATGGAGGTTGGAGAACTTGAGTTGAGCTTGAGAAGATCTCTAATGTAGATTGGAGATGATTTGATCCATTTGTCGTTGGAGAAAGATGGATTGAGCTTGAGATGCCATTAATGGAGCTTGGAAAAAGCTTGGAGCGATGGAGAAAAGAGTTTGGCAGCACTTTGTGGCAATGAAATCTGGTCCCCTTTCATGTGTGAAATATGGGGGTATTTATAAGTGGTGTTGGAGTGTAGTGGCAACTGTCATACGTCTTGCTTTATGGACGACATGACTTCACTTGGCTTGCGACATGAATTCTGGAACGTTGGCTTGCGACATGAATTCTAGAACGACATGAATTCACTTTCAACGACATGGAACATATAAGTCTGGACGACCCGACTGTATACACATCCTCAACATGTCGTATGTCCCCTGACAACTTATTGTACTTTATAATTATATGTTCACACTGTTGCTTCCATGCTGACAACCAATGTTATACGTAACTCCAGCTTTGGCATCCCAATGACATGATTTATTCACTTGTCATGATGTAACCAAATTTGATGATGCTTCGTTGGCAATATGGGATTGTCCTTCACCATGTCGTGTAAAAGACATGCACCAAGTCGCGACAACGGCTTAAAATCATGTCGCAGAAACGACTTATATCCATGTCGCATGAGTATCATACAACATGATTTTAATTACATGCTGAGCTGAAAATAACCCACGTTGACGTGGCATTGACATGCAATTCACGACATGGTTGGGATACACGAACATGAACGACTTGATTATAGGGAAGCTGCTCGTCATATTAGAGCAACCCTATTTAACTCAAGGTCAACTTTTACTGTCCACGTGGCTTTCTGCATCATGTACATGTTCGTGTACATTTTATATCTTTAAATGACCCGCTGTTTCATTTACACACCTTCCCACTAGTTGCTTGCCACGTGGTTTCGTGTCATGACAACCTATTTAAGCAATTCGTGTGCGATTGTATACGACCTTATGCTTGTTTCTTTAATATTGTCCCCATCAATATGAATATATATATATATATATATATATATATATATATATATATATATATGACATGAGTCTCAAGCGGCTGCCATGATTCAATGGTTCAACGCCATGCGGTGAGAACGACTTAAGGACATGTCGTGCGAACGACTTAACACCATGTCGTCTGGCTTTTATTCAAGCTAAGTGATCCATGCATACTTTGAACGACATAACTCCAAGCTATAATGAACGACTTGCCGTGGAGCCGTGTGAATGACTTGTCATTTAAGTCGTTGAACGACATGAATACTTGTGGCATAAATCATGGTGGAAGACCCGACTGTTTCATTGGACAGCTGACGTATTATTTCCTGAACTGCGTTTATATAACGGGGTTAACATTGGGGTATTTTATTTACCTATCAGATTTTGGTTTGGTAACATTCTTACATTCAGAATAAATAAAAGTCTGTTAAAAAAATCCAGCCTTTAATAAATACTACGAAAATTCCATATACTATTCGATTTAAATATGATTTTCAAATCTATACTCTTTCCCTTTGGAAAAACTTATTTCAATCTCGACACGTTTTAAAACCAAATCTATTTCCTTTTTAAAAATATCTTTCAATATATTATACGAGTCATGATTCTATTATAAATAGAATTCCTTATAAAAGTCTTACAATTTTAATTCAAACTTATTTTAGTTTCGTCTCAACAAAGCTTCCTTTCATCTTCAATTATTCGAGTTTTCTTGTTTATAAAACTTGTTAAAATTTGCCTTCTAAGTTTACTTATCCAGTAAGATCATAGATAATAAATATTAAATTTTCCTTTAGTAATCTTTGATTCAAAATAATAGATTTAAAAATCTAATTTCATGTATAAAATAAATTTATAACTTCATTTCATACTTATCTCTTCTAAACTTTTAAATTCCATGTTGCCTTCCGTAAGTTTATCCTCGAATTATAAACTCATTTCGATTCTTGAAAATCGTTTACAACATTAATCCATTTCCAAACTTGGCTTTATACTTTGCTTATTTAAAATAACTTTACAATTATAAATTTTGATAATAACAAATATTTATTCTTCCATCAATAACACTTTTATTTAAAATAATTCATATACTTTACTCAGTTGACCTACCTGACTGTAGTTCATATTTATAAGACTATTTATTCTTCGGCCATCCGCTGCCAATTACTCAAACATCCATTGGTTAATCACAACATCAAACAATCAACAATCAACAATCAGTTCATAATAGTAAACAAATATATTTGATGAATCCGGTTGGATCCCTCCAACCTGTCCTTTCCTACATCAAAATGGGTTAAATCAATTTCAATACAACAATATAATTATTCATTACGATAAACGGAAATAAACAGTTAAATAATCAACAATCCATTAATAACATCCAATCAAACATCCAATTACTTAATTAATATGTTTATATTATTATAAACGTAACCAACAAGGTAAGTTACCTCGTTTGGAATATAATTGTTAAAATAACGAATTTTTTCAATTAAATTAAACAAATGCTTAATTTAATCAATGAATACATAAAAATAATCAGCATCCATGCAAACCGTCATCAAATCATCAATCATTAGCAAACATTGCACACAAATTATAAACCCAACTTATATAAAATATAATTGGGATAAACTGAGTGAGTTACACAATGGTTTGTTTCAGTTAATTCCAAATGCGTCCAAACCAGCTCTATGATGAAGCGTTCGCCTTCATGATTCGAATGCGACTGATCTTGCCGGATTCTGACGCATAGAAGCATGTTACAAAATTTATTGGTTTGAATTTAAATTAACTAATCCTAAATAAATTTTTAATTAACATTATTATTATTATTACTACTACTACTATTACTATTTTATATAAAAACCGGGCCACGCAACACACAAATGATTGGGCACATTTTCAAAATGGTTAGGCATGATATAACGTAACCTTTTAAATGCGGATATACACGACATACTTTCCAGGCTCGATTACTTATATGTATCCTTAATATTTAGGCATATTCGAAACATAAAATTCCAAGCAGCGTCATACACACACACACACCCACCCCCCTCTTACATTAGCATATGCTTTAAATTGGATTAGGCACGTTAAAGGGGTTAAGAAATGTTAATACGAAATTAGGTTGATAATAATATTATTAGGTATATTATTATAAACATACCCAGGCATGTATTTGATATCTTCATTTACTATTCACCATCTTCTACATTCACCAAAAAACGCAAGTTCCATCCACACACCGACCTCATCGGCTAACCGCGCCACCATTTCACACATGAGACTTCCCCATTTCCACGCATTGCCTATGTTAGTTCGGCTCTCCAAACCATTGAACTGCTGTTGCCAATACTGGCGTCGACTACCCCTCTCTACTGGCTAACGCATCTTCCCCTTCAACTGTAACTTCTTCTTGTCTCCGTTCCAGTAAAAACTCCACCACCATTATAACCCGACTCCACCGTGGCCCAATCAATCTACACGCCCCCATCCAACTCCGAGACGCAATCTCCCTCCCTACTGTATCACGTTCAACCAAGAACTATATCCCGCCATAGTTCGAAATCCATACGTCCCCCATTCCGGCTCACCACCTATTTGAACTCTAGTTTACCGACTTCCGCCCTATGTCAGAGAATCGACGTCGAACCTCCCTTCACTACTATTCTTCTTACCTAATATATTATTTCAGACTGCTCCATAAATTTTCTGCAACCTACTGCTTCACACGTTCTTCCTTCAAACCCAACTCCATATGCTCTTTGTTCCAAAATGCTTTGTTCTGCACCCATTCTTTTATTCACATAAACTACTCCTCAACCAGACTTCACTCACGAAACTGCTACATGCTGACTTTTTGTCTCCATGCCTGTTCAAAGTGCCCCCACATTCCACTTTTTAATTCCTTCGTTGACCAAAAACTTGAATCCTAACTCACTGTATGCTACGACCCACGACAAAAATATTTGCAGAATGGGGTGGAACTTATACAGATCAAAGAATGACTCGACGTGATCACGTGTATATTTATATTGTGATTCTTATATAAGTGTTTTTTTTTCAAAGTCGTGAAGCATGCGACTGCCATAGTTTGTGTACCGATCTTTAGCTTCCAGAAATTGGTTTGTGCCTTGTATTTATAGAGTGGGGAAGATGCAATGAGATCAACGTCAAATACTAGGGGTAGAGGGGATGTCTGCGCTGTCTTCAGTAGGCTGGTAAGTTCCATGCAATTGTTTTATCAAGTGAAAAAAAGAAAAGGGTAGGCGGAAAGATAGGTGGATGTGTGCTTGTTGGTCGGCTTGAAAAGAAATAAAAATAGGGTGGCAAGTTTTGGTGGAGGCAAATAGCTATGTGGTTTGAAAATGCAGCGCATAGGGTAGGGGTTCAGAATTTCCTTAAGAATGAAGTTTACCCCTTTTTTGTTATATTTTATAATTTTATGTGGTATTAAATATTTACAAATTTGGATCAAATGATATTCAAATGTATATTAAAACCCTTAATATTTTATTTAATAAACGTTATCATTTATTAACGAATTCCATAGCGATTATTTGAAAATTTGAATTGGACATAGCTCATAATTTGTTAGTTGAAATCTCGATTTTTCTCTTACATTAGAAAAATATTATCAAATAGATTCAAATGGTTCCTGTTTCAAAGAATTCCGACTTATATCGGATCTTGTATATTCAATTAAAGTTCAAAACTCAATATTGCGAACTACCGCGTCGTTATGAGCTCGTTTTAATTAATAAATTTATATGTTCGAACTTCATTTTTCAAAAATAAATTCGATAAAAATCCGTTTATATTACCAAATCAATATTTAAAACAAATTTAAATATTCCTAATTAATGTTAAAAATCTGGAACGTTACATCATCTCAGCAACCGAAGAGGACTTCTTGCTTGAGCATCGGAATTGGCAAATACAACACTAGCTTTGACTATATATGTGTTCTAAGTAACATGGATCAACCATACTTTGAGTACACCCTTCCAATAATCTTATCCTCAAATATGTAAAGTGTATGTGGAAATTTTAAGGAAGTAAATCGCTTTTGAATCAAGAAGTATGAATGTGGAATCAAAGATTCAAGAGATGAAAGAAAGTTTTTAGAGCTTTTGAATGCACAGAATATAGAGATATTAGAATCAGAAATTAGAACAAGAATTGGTGATTTGGAAAGTGATATTGAAGTGTTTAACTAGTGTACGAAGAGTAGTAATCATTTGCAAAGAGATTCAATTAAAAGACGCGTCCATTTCTCTTGGATTTGGATCAAATCTTTTCATGAAAGGAAGTGTCTCTTAGATGAAATATGACAATTGGTTCGAATTAGTCAACTGGTAAAAAACTGACCACTCAACTGGTTGAAAACGATCATGTACATATAGATGCACAAGTGCACAAAACTGTGCATAATTATACATACTAGTCGACTAGCAGATGATAGACCAATCGACTGGTCTGTGCAATTTTGACAGTTTTGGCATTTGTGCCAATATGTGATATACGATATGTTGTGTTAGTGTGTAGTAATATTTGAGGATAAATTTTAACAAAATATAACACATCTAAGACTCAATTTAATAGATAATCATACACTATGAGCTTGCATATCACTTATTCTTGATCTTCTCTTCTTTCTTGTTATGAATGAAAAACTCGTGAACTAACATTCTCCCCCTTTTTCGATTGATGACAACATTTTGTAGATGATATCTAAGTAAATACGTGATATAAATTTTCCCCCTGAATATGCGGCTACAATTTTTCCTACAAAAACTTGTTAGTATATCAAACTCACTCTTTCTCCCCCTTTTGTCATCAATAAAAAGGAATAACAGCTAATAAGCAACTAACGTTTGTATATAGTTCATGGATTAAATTATAGGAAAAATTAAAATGATACCAAACTGTAACGGCAAAATATCATCAAGTATCTCATATATCTTATTTAGACATGGTTCACCTAATTATAATATAACTAAATGGAATGGGTAAAGGTGTGAACCACAAAGGGAGATTTCTTACGACAATTTAAACTTCAAGATCATAGTAAAACTCAAATTAGACTAATTACGTTCATTAGCATACTAGATCCCTAGATTAGGTTAAGCGATTGAAAGCTGTGATATCCTCTTATGAAAAGGATTCCTTGCCATATGGGGACAATTCTTTATGAAAAGAAACGATATCTCTTCATGACTGGTACCAAACTGTAACGCCCCACCCCGAGACCCACATTAACAAAGAGAATTGCATGGTAATTATGTCTGCTAATGCAGAGAATAGAGCTGGTTAGGGGCGACCAACTATAACCTTGTCTCAACTATCTACTGAACACGCCGACAAATGCTATATTATTAATTTTTCTCTCAAGTGGATCGACATATTCACTATATATTTGAGACAAAGCTATAGATGACTATGGATCTATCAGAACAAAACACTATAACCAAATGAATATATCATCTAAGAATGGTAACAAATATATATATATATATATATATATATATATATATATATATATATACACACACACACACATGCTTACATATACAATGATACATCTCAATATAATACAAATAATAAAGGAAAGTAATATGGAGACCACTCGATATACGAAAAGTAAAGATTATACTCTCGACAATAGGCCATAAGGATGTGAACAATCCCAAAGTGATGAGCCAGTCTCAAAAGATAGAACCAAGAACCAGCTAAGACCAAGAGAGGAACTAATAACATATATGCTTGATTATATTGCATGACGTGCGATTATATAAATTAAGTAAACGGTGGATATGATGATGAAATCATCACTGTCCAATATCAACAAGATTATGGCATGTAATAATAATTTTACTTTATTCTTTAAACAAGCATCAATATTACCATATGATAGCATTGAAATGAAAATATAGTGCCATTCAATATCGTATTATACCATAGCAATATCTTGAATGAATATAGATTAAGACCTATGCGTATAAATATTGAATTATATAACAAAAATATATATTCTACCCTCTATATATATTCTTTTCATGTTTATATGACATCCCCCTACCGATATGATTGTATTTTCTTTCTCTTAAAGGAAGATGAATATCAATAGGTGTAATATAGGGTTTTAAATTATGTAGCATAGAGTTGGATAAAAATAAAAGCTTACCAGATTCCTCGATTCACTCCTTCATTTTGGATATGTTTCCAAAGATATTAGAGATACCGAAATAACCTTCTCTTTGTTGTGGTGTACCAGCAAAAATACGATATATACTTTGGTACTCACTTCCTTCTTCGGATCTAGGGGTTAGATGGAAGGTAACCATACCCAAGAGGGTTTAATGGAACCTTTAAAAATAATTTTTTCATTACTAACTACTGAATCAAAATAAAATTTTCATTATTAACTACTGAATCAAAATAATCATTGATATATTTTTCTCTGTTTTTCCAATTTACAGGAACCCAAATAATTAAATAATTTCTATCGGTATTTCTTTTTGTACTTCTATATTTAATATAAATATCTCCAGTCATAGAAGTATTCGAATTTCTATAAATATTGAATCTTGGATTTACTTGTGCTTTAGTACTAGCAATGATATTTTTATTATACATAAAAGCATATCTAGTACTATTTCTATTAGTTTTATTATATCCTAAACAACTTTTGTCGTGTAAAGATCTAGAACCCGATAAAATCATGTTTATATCATTTTGACCTTTATTAAATTTTGCGAACTTGCTTGTACATTTTTCAAATTTGATTATAAAGTCTCGATTGACGTTTTCAAAAGAAATTTTGTTGTTTTATAAATCATCAATTTCCTTATTTAATTCAAGATTATTCCTTTTTAAAGTACTATTCCCATTTTCAAGATGACAAATTTAAGATTCTGTATTATATAAAGATGATTGTAATTTTTCAAAATTTTCTTTTTATTCAGAAATTGCTTTTTGAAAAATATTATAATTTACTTTTAAAATCTCATATTCTTTAGATAATTCTAAATTATTTTCGGTTAAAGCTTCATTTACTTTTTCAAGAGACAAAATTAAAGAACTGGAATTATTTAAAGAATCTTGTAAAGATGTATTTTTATTTTGTAAAGTATCGATTTCCTTGAAAAGATCATTGTTTTTATCTATTAGCCACTGATTTTCTTTTTATAGGAAATCCTTTTAAAAAAAAGATCTTCTAAGGTATTTTCAAAACATTTAGTTTGTTTTACTAAAAGTTTATTTTCTTCTTTTAATTTTGAATTTTCTTGCTCACATTCTTTTGACTTACCTAAAATAATTGTATTAAGTTTATTCGAAGTTTTAAAAACTTTCAATAAATTTTCATGTTCTGACAAAAGACCTTTATATAATGAATGTACACATACCGATTGTGATTTGACTTTAGCTATGAGGAATTTTCTTGTTTGCTCCTTTGATTCTACTTTGATGTTCCTCTACTTTCTAATGCCTTGTGTGATGTTCCGAAAATCCGGTACCTTTTGAGCTAACCAAAACGACACAAGTTCAACCCAAGATGCTCTGGAAACTCAAAGGCCAATAGAAAGAAGTTAGAGGATGAGATAAGAAAGAAATGTTAGAATAGAAGAAAAAGAAGAAGAACCAACACATAATCAGAGTCTCACGTCACAGCGGAACAAATTATAATATAGAAACAAATCTTTATTGAGAGCCTGAAAAAAAAAAACAATCATCAGTGTACATCAACACATCTGGACAGTTATAATAATCTGTCCTCACATACAATACACAGCGGAACACATACTAGATATCATACGTCTGGACTTCTCCAGCTCGTTTCTTTACTTCGCAACATCTGATAACCTGAACCTATACAATCCGGTCTAACCTTAGCATTACAAACGCACGGATCGGTCTGGTGAACCAGAGTGAGAAAACACACTAAGTTTATGGATAACATCCAACTTGATTTTAAAGTTAAATCTTTTCGAAAGAAAGGATAATCGTAAGACCAAATCCACACATAAATACAGATGGTTTTTACCTTATGATAATCCAAATCGTTTTTGAAATAAATATTATTCTGAGATTATAATAGTGATGTAATACAAGTATATAACAATCTAGCAGAACGCTTGCATCTCACGCTCTACATACATAGTATACAATCAAAACTGTGGGCTCTTATTGGAGAATGGATTTTCCTGGCTAGGTATGGGACCACCTACCGACAATGTACCTCCGGAGATGATTACATTGGAGGTTCAATAAGATCATCTTGCAACCTCGGTTAAACATGACCGGTCCCTCACTTTGCTTGAGAGTACCGAATATATCATTACCACGGTTGGAGGCCATCCAACCGAACTGATAACATACAAAATAAGGGACTACCGAAGGCATTTGATTTCTTCAGATCAGGTAATGATATACCCTTTTGATGGATGCGACCCCACATAGCCACGCAACATACCCGATTTTATGCAATTTCCCGGTTGATAAGGCCAGAGGTTTAGCTTATCCTTCAAAATAGGGGTGGTAATTAGACCCGACCCGACGGGTCTCGGGGTCTAAGCGGGTTGGGTTTTGTCGGGTCTAAACTATACATTTCCAAAATCTGGACCCGACCCGAGCTTCGGTTCGGGTTGGGTTGGGTCAGTTCGGGTCCGGGAGGAAAATAACACTAAAATTACATATATTTCAATGTTTTTTGGTCAGGTCGGGTTTTATTGGGTCTTTATTGTCTTTTTATCACCCAGACCCGACCCGAGACCCATCGGGTTCGGGTCTTTTCGGGTTGGTTCGGTTCGAATTTTCGGTTCTCGGTTCTAATTGCCAGACCTACTTCAGAACAACACATCTCCATCCACTTTGAATGCCACATCGTCAGATCCGCCAGATATCACTAAAATGTTTATTTTCGCAAAAATACTCTAAGCGTTAAGCTAAAAGAAGGTGTCCAACTTTCTCCGCCACCAGCACAAATACATTTGTAGAAAGTCAATATACATGATCCCTTCGAAAATACTTTGTCAGACACTCGTCCATACAAGTCATTTAGGAACAGGGTGAACAGAAGGCACCCTCCTACCACATCTTATATAGGTATCACCCTAAGGATCAGTAGCGAGTAGTCCTTGCAATCCATAGATTCCAACCACGACAGAATCATAAATCAAAATAACCCCGGTTGCAATTCTAGAGAAATTGTCCTTTTCTCTTATGAAGACTATGGTATTCAATTGCTCCATCTTCAATCTGCATCTTCACGTATTTGTTGGTTTGAATGGTTTTCGAATATAAATTTGATCTCGGTCTTTTCATACCAAAAATCGTATAGGCCAGAATTGATAGTCGTTTATTTAACAATCAAATAAACAATTATGAGAATAAAATGAGTTCACTAATTCAGTACATGACATTACTTGGCCTTTTTAATTAAAATAATTAACAAATGTAAATTTAAAACTATTTAAATATTTCGATATTACGAATATAGCTCTTCACTTCTTATCTTATTTAACATAAGATTATTTTCAAAATTATTTTATCTTAATGTTTAGGAAAATATCTTATAATCCTATCCAATTTTTATTATACTATCATTTTCAAAAAAAAAAAAAACATTTTTCAATATCATTACTCATTATCTATAATTGGGAAAATTAATTCAACTTATCATTCGTAAATAATGTTACGAATCTCTTTTGTTGCATCACTTAAAAACAATAACCAACCTTTTATTCTTTTACAATAAACCCATTTCACCACATTACTTTTTATTTCCCTTATTTCGGGAACATCATTATATATTCATACATATACATACACATATATATATATATACACACACACACATTCTCAAATCTTTCCATTCCCGTTACTTTGGAAATTTCATTATATATTCTCAAATCCTGCAATTAACGTTGCATTATTATCTCTCATATGGAAATAATAAATTATTCTTAGCCTCTCAAACTTGATCAAAAACGCTTTTATCTTAAGATATATACAAGTTGTAATTCAAAAGTCGATATTCATTCTAATATCAAACACATCCTATTTAACTATTTAATTTAAAAATATGGTTTTACCAACCTTTTTTATTTATGAAATCTCTTTCTCGAATATAACTATCATTGCTTAATTCATTGGTTAAGTAAATGATTTCTAAAACGCCACTTTTAAACTTTAAACTCTTTTAAACGAATCGTCCTATAACTCGGATTTCATTTCAAATCCTATTCTTTAATTTTTTACCAAATCGAATTACAAAATTCTTTTTCTAATCCATTGTAACAACCCGAAAATCTAGGCCAGTTTAAAATTTTTATTTTGACAATTTTAGCGAATTTTGATTATTTAAAATGAATTATTTTAAATAATATCGACGAGAAAATTTCTTTTGAATAAAATTAAATCGTATATAGTTATATAGATCGACGTTAGAATATAAATAATTATATATAATTATAAAAGGAATTGAAAATGGCGCGGTAGTTTGATAATTCGATTTCAAACTTCAATTGAACATACCGGGTGCAGAACAAACCGGATTTTAGTGAAACCAAAAATAAGGGAATCTAATTGTGAATATCTTTCCAACGAATCCGAAAAATTGAAATTTCATAGCGGGGATCAAAAGATATGTCCAGTTGAAAATTCTGAATAGTCGCTATGAAATTCAGGCCCTTAAAAATGGAGATTTTGCAAACGACCTCGGAATTCGACGAAACTAGTTTTGTTAGGACCGTATCGTTAATACGAAGCTAGAAAATATTATTATGGAATTTTTTCGAGTTAGTATGTGACCCCAGTAAATTGAAATGCACGTTCAAATTCAATATATAGAGTTATATGTTGATTTTAACGGAAACTGATAATAACGATTGAATCAGCCTACGATACATATTCCATTGTGTTCGGAATGAGGGTAATTAGCTATGGACGACAGGCGGTGGGCTTGATTTTGACTTCGAAATTAAAAGTTACTTTTTAAAGAGAAAGTAAAATAAATTAATATATATTTATTATATAAACCATCCCCTCATTCTTCTCAGTCAAACCCGAATCGAAAGAATAAAAAAAAAAGAAAAAAACCCACCGCCATTGGTTTCGCCGCCGCCCCCACCCTCCAGGAGCGCCGCCCCCTCCGGTCGATGCCGCACCGCATCCCCCCCCGATGATCGCAGCCGCCGCCCAGATCCAATCCCCCCCTCGTTTCAGAAATCGCGACAACCCCCCCCTCCCAACCCGCAACCCGTTAGCACCCAGACCCGCGCCCAAATCGAGATGACCCCTCCCTCCGTCAGCTCTCCACCACCTCCAGTAAGTCTCTCCTTTTCTTTTTATTTTTATTTACTATGAAATCTACTTGATTTTTAAACTGAAATTTATCCATATATTTTTGTGCTAAAAATATGAAATTGATATATATAGTTTCGATTTAAAAAGGTGGTATTTGATTGAAAGAACTTTGTTTTAAAAATATTGATTTTTGAAAATAAATATCGTTAGAAAAAGCGAGGATTTTTAAATATAGGAAGCGATTATAAAAATATGATTTTTAAATTGAAAGTGAACAAATAAAAATGTGATTTTTATAGCGATGAAATTAAAAAGGCGAAATCCTTATAATTAAAAAGGCGAAATCTTTATAATTAAAAAGGCGAAATCTTTATAATTAAAAAGGCGAAATCTTTATAGTAGAAAAGGCGAGATTTTTATATATTGAATAGCAAAGTAAAAATTAGATTTTTATATATTGAATAACAAAGTAAAAATATGATTTTTATATATTGAATAGCAAAGCAAAAATTAGATTTTTATATATTGAATAGCGAAGTAAAAAAATTCGATTTTTATATATTGAATAGCAAAGTAAAAATTCGATTTTTATATATGTAGTGAATACGAGCAACGAAAGTGACAAGGGGCGAGAACGATGAAGATTTCTATAAATGAAGTGTCGTGAAGTTGGATGGCTATTGGTGAGAATTTCTCACTCTTTAATTTTATTTTTTTCTAGTTATATATATATATATACTAGGATGCAGACGGTGTTTAGTAGCACCCGACACCCGTCATCCACAGACCATGGATGGCTTGTTTGTTTAATTGTTTGGTTGTGTAGTTGGTTAGATTATTTGGTTTGAATTGAATTGTTTGGTGAAATGAAATTGATTTGATTGATGTGTGAATGGCGTGGGCCTTCACTAGACCGGGGATAAGGCTAGGCCTTGTCCCGTTTCTAGTATCGTGTCGTCATGCCGCCGAAATTTTCTAAAAATAAGTTAGAAAAATAAAGATATTATTTTATTTAATAAATGAACCGAATAGAATATTCATAGGTTGAATAAAATAGTTTGATCGTTAAAAATATAATTTTTAACGTGAATGTGAATAAATAAATATTCATTTACAAATCGGACGGTTTGTTTATGTACACCTATTTGAAGGACATTGATTGGGACGATAAATTTTACACATCGCCCAACTGCACAAATAAAAATCTGTGTTTGATTGCTCGAAACCCCACACGGGTATTGGGATGATATTTGACGTACACTAATCCCGATTGTTTAGTTGTATGTCGATTGATTGATTGACAGACTGTTATAAGCGTTGGATATTTATATTTGATGCTTATACAGTGTAGAATGCACTTTGGATGATGGTTGATTATTCATCGTTGTTGATATATACATGTGTTGTAGAAAATCCATATAATTATCATTATATGGTAATTGATTGGGCCTCATTCCAGTTTTAAAATAGAAATATTTGAAAAAGAAATATTTGAAATAGAATATTTGGAAATAGGAATATATGAAGCCGTATTGATTAGATTGACGCCATTTTGACGTGAACGATATTTATATCGATTTTATTCATTTTATAATGAATATCGAAAGTGATTTCAAAATCTGATATTTTGAAAAGAATTGAATATAAATAAATTCGAATTGTAAAAAGAATTGAATATAAATAAATTCGAATTGAAAAAAGAATTGAATATAAATAAATTCGAATTGAAATTGAATATAAACGAATTCGAATTGAAATTGAATATAAATAAATTCGAATTGAAATTGAATATAAATAAATTCGAATTGAAATTGAATATAAACGAATTTGAATTGAAATTGAATATAAACGAATTCGAATTGAAATTGAATAGAAATGAATTCGAATTGAATGGAAAACGAACTGAAATTGAATTAAAAATCGATATGAATTGAAATCAATTTGAAATGAATTTAAAACGAATTAGTAAGGGAAAATTTAATTTTGATTTGAATTTGAAAGAGAAGTTGAAATCGTTTTGAAAAACGAATTTAAAACGATTTATTAAATACGTTTTAAAAGAAAACGACGAAGTATATATTATATATATTATATATATAATATAATGGCCTGAATAGAACGCGCCGCGCCGCTGCAGTTCGCGAATTTCGACCATTGACTTCGAACGGATATTGCGGGAGATCCGACCATCGGATTCTCCTAAAACCGGAACCGTTGGGTTCGTATCAAAAAGAGATTTCTAACGAATGTGAGAAATTAGAAATCTAACGGTTGGATTTGGAATTATGTCCAAATCAAATTTGAAAAAGGTCGCTGTAAGCGCAGTTCGATGACCGTTGATGGAAATCGACTGTACGGGCCTTGATAAAATTATTAAAAATAGTAATAATTTGTGTAAAATCATAAGAAATGATTTAGAAAGAATTGGGATGAAAAACTCCATATTTGAAAAGATAAAAATAGATTTTTATCGAAATGAACTAGTTTTGAACTAGAATTATAATCCTATTTATTAAATAAATAAATTGAATTTGAAATGGTTTTGAAAATAACCAGAATTTCCAATGATTGCATTGGAATGGATTTGAATTGAAATTGTCTTCGGAATATTTCGATGTTGGATTTCATGATTATACAGATGTTTTTATGGAAATTTGAAAGATATAGATATATATATCGTTATTTCCAATACGATATTTGTTAGTCGTAGAATTAAATATTGAATATAAGACGATTTATTTTCTATTCAGAGCCTTGTATTTAATATCAAATGTGATTTGGGTTTGTCGTGAATGGTGTCTTCATTAACACTGTTCTAGAACCCAGTTGAGAAAAGATTAAATCTTTTTATTTAGATCTAATGAAGTGTACCAATTAAATAATATTTAATTGGAATTGAATTGATATTGATTTTTGGGTTTATCGTGGACAGTGTTTTAGATAACACTCGTTCTTTAACTCGATAATTAATGGAATGTGATTTTGGGTTTATCGTGAACTGTGTTTTAAATGACACTGATTCTTTAACCCAGTTAAAGATTAAAACTAAGTGGAGTTTTAATGAATCTTTAAATACATGGAAAAGATCGAGAATGGAGTATCACCAGTTTTACTCCAAGCGATAGTTAAATCTTTAATTAGATTTGAACGTGAAATGGTAATTGAATTTACCGATAACACTGTGGTGTTAGATATGAAGTATTACCAGTTTTACTTCATGGGATGAATAGGTTGGGACTGGGAAATAAAAATAAATGATTAC
The DNA here is from genome assembly GCA_030737875.1 of Allium sativum. NCBI lineage: Eukaryota > Viridiplantae > Streptophyta > Magnoliopsida > Asparagales > Amaryllidaceae > Allium > Allium sativum. The sequence continues at coordinate 43,370 of JASFAX010002222.1, forward strand.
TTCGGTATGGTTCGCTAATCCCGACTAGTTGAATCAAAATTCAAAAGAAGATTAAAGAATAAATTTTAATGATTTATCTTTGATAAAATTAATGGGAACCTCTCCCTATGAATGTGAAATTTAGAAACTAACTGTCGGTTAGCCAAGCAGAATGGTTTTCTGGATATTGATCTGATGTTGGTTTCGGCCTTCGGGGTTAATATTTGGGGAATTATTCTCTGGTTAATTTACGGTTAGTGACTGATGAATTGGAATGAGGCGTATGCTATGTTTGTGTAACACTTATTTAAAATATATGCGAGTTATCCGGAAAGACTGGGTTTATCCCATTCTGAATAACTGATACGACGGTAAGTCGAAGATGAAGACGATGGTCGAAGACCGGAGGTCTTCATGTTGTTTGGGTGATTACTGATGATCTTGATTGGGCTGTACACCCAAGAAGATGGAAACAGTTGGTGATCGTCCAGACGTGCTTGGAGATCGATGGATATGCGGGGTACTAGGTGCCTCCGGTTTCAATGACCCAGAACGGACTTGTAAATGGACTGTGCATCTGACATTGGATTTTAGTCCGTGTGATTGATCTCTATTAAATATATATCTGTTTGGCGGCGGAGAATTTATTCTCTTACTTAACGCCCTTCTCTGAGACGTACGAGCTCAGGAGTTATATATTGATGGATATCAAACGCATGGAGTGAATTGCCTGTGTGGCATGCCTAAGTGGCAATTGATCGAGGCTTCTGTTGAAAAGCAAAGTCTTGTGGTTGATGATCGAAGCACGACCTTTGTGGCGTAGCTTTGTGTAATGTTTGCTTCGCGAGTTTCGCACCCCGGTTGTGAACCAAAAACGGGAGAGGACCTCAGGGAGGGCATGCGTTTCTTTCTAGCTAGGGTGGTGTCAGTGACCTACCAGCCCTGACATTTATATACTTTTCACCTATGTGGTTGTTGCTGTTGCGAGGCGCCTCGGTTAGATCGGACGATCCGGGTCTGATGGAGCCATTCGTTGGCTCATTTACACCCCAAAGGGTGGGGAAACGCATGTTCAGGCATTTTAATCTACATCGGTGGACCGGCCCTGACGATCCAAGGGTCACTCGAGCACTGATCCTGAGGCTCGGGCTAGAGAGTCTCGAATCAGTTGAGGACTATCTTTTGCCTCGGTTCACAGAAGGAAATCCAATTTCCAAATACGTGACATTTGCGGTTTTAATTGTAGAACTAGTATGGCGACATGATATATGGTACCCATGCCGCCTATGATTGATACTTATGATTTGAAGTTGTTTTATACACTATACACTGATAATAGTATCAAATGATTTGTTTTAAAACGTATCAAGCATTCTTTGGCTGTTATAAGGGAAACCCCTATCCCCCTGCTTGCGTTGCATTGTGTGATAGGACCTGGGTCTTATAACAGCTTCATTTTCTTTATTTAGCATTGCGTTGTTTGTTTTATGCACTGGTGTTCTTGGGAGGAAACCCGTTCCGCGTTAGCGGCGTGGTCCGTTGATATATCTGATTTAAAATAAAGTTTTGAATAACTGTTTTAGTTCTCACACCAGTCCCATGACTGACCTGGAGTTTATTGTTTTAACCTAAACTCTGGTTTCCCTTATTTTGACACGGGCAGCTAGTAGTTTTGGTTTTGCAGATTTATATTCACAGGATCCTGGTTTACAGCTGGAATGATTTCCGGAAAGCTTTGTATCCGTATATCTCTTCTAGTTGTGTATTGTATTATTTTCCGCTGTTATGTATTTAAATGTAATTTAAATCTTTGATATTTCTGTGTAATATATATTCATTTATACTCTGTGTATTCTTGTAATCTGATGCATTGTTGTAATATACAATGAAATGTTCTTTCGTCTGCGTTCTGTTTTGTGGCTTGTTCTCGAACTATCCGTTCTTTCCTTTACGGGGAAGTTACGGGTTTTCACAGTTGGTATCATAGCTTTGGTTTACAAAGCTCAGAGAACAAGGCACATTAGAACCAGACGAAAGAATTCATCAGATATTGGATTAGTAATATCCAATTAGAATGACTCGTTAGAGATGGGATCAGTAGTATCCTAGAACGAGTGTGAAGAGTATATTTAAAACAAAAAAAGTGAAAACAAAATTTTGTTTTGAAAATTTAAATCAACTATTCGTATTTAATTATTTATTTATATGAATTTGGACAATCTGATATATAGAGATTTTGCATATATGTCTTGCAAACGTGTGTTCGAAGTTTTAATGTATTGGATGTTATAGAATCGCACCCTAGTGCCCGGGAATAATTCTGGTGACGGGGCACCATCGCCAGTATTTATTTTCGAGTTTCAAAAGTGAGATTTCTATAAATTTCCAATTGACTGGTGTGAGAACCAAAATTAGATAGGGCTTATCGTTGTGATTTTGCATCAAAAATCTGATTTTTGACTATATATCAAAGTTATGCATTTGAAATGATAATCAACTAATTGATTGATGTTTGTGTTGTTTGTTTATTTGTTTGATAATTTTGAACCATTTAGCCTAATTGTATCAAATAGGGAATATTATTGAAATTTGGTCGCATTTGCTTGCATATATATGTACTTACATTGAACAGGTCATAGCAAGGAGGCTAGAGCAGAGAATAAATTTTGTTTGCCCGACAAATAGGTACATTTTTACTACATAATTTACTGTTTTGTTTGGGTGATGATGATTTTATGAGCCTATTGGCTAGCCGCTTGGCTTTTTCTTTTTCTTTTTGAGATCAGAAGGCCTATATGGCAATTTCGGGATTTTCCCGTGGCTCCCGGTGCAGGGGAGGTTATGGCGAAATTTTTCGAAAATTTAGGGTGTTAGCCAAATTTTTGAAGAATTTGAAAATTCTCAGAAACTGAAAAGTTGGAGAATGAAAGCCAGATCGAACGTAGAGTTGATTAATCAAACCACTTTCGACTTTGTTCCTTTTCGGGGACGAAAAGTTTTAAGTGGGGGAGATTGTAACAACCCGAAAATCTAGGCCAGTTAAAATTTTTATTTTGGCAATTTTGATTATTTAAAATGAATTATTTTAAATAATATCGACGAGAAAATTTCTTTTGAATAAAATTAAATCATATATAGTTATATAGATCGACGTTAGAATATAAATAATTATATATAATTATAAAAGGAATTGAAAATGGCGCGGTAGTTCGATAATTCGATTTCAAACTTCAATTGAACATACCGGGTGCAGAACAAACCGGATTTTAGTGAAACCAAAAATAATGGAATCTAATTATGAATATCTTTCCAACGAATCCGAAAAATTGAAATTTCATAGCGAGGATCAAAAGATATGTCCAGTTGAAAATTCTGAACAGTCGCTATGAAATTCAGGCCCTTAGAAATGGAGATTTTGCAAACGACCTCGGAATTCGACGAAACTAGTTTTGTTAGGACTGTATCGTTAATATGAAGCTAGAAAATATTATTATGGAATTTTTTCGAGTTAGTATGTGACCCCAGTAA